>JANIJG010004907.1:28761-74778 GCA_024611175.1 Megaceryle torquata | reverse complement strand
TGGACAAGAGTAGAGAGCAAGCATATTGGGGAAGGCCACTGATCCTTCAGGCAGCAAATGAATGCTTAGAATAGATTCCTAAGTACAGGTGTAGTTTTCATATTTTAAAGAACAAGGGACTAAACGATTTAGTATGAAAAAAATATTGTGGGAAACAGTCCAAAACTGGAAGAACACACTTTAGGCAGTACACTGAATATATATTAGAAAAAAATACAGAAAATATAACAATGACAAAAACTACTCATGCAACGTATTGTCACAGTAATAATTATCATATTAGTTACAATTTTAAGAATGCTATTTCAATCCAGATTGCAATAATGATGACCTTCTTTGGAATTATTTGGTGATGAAACAGCATTTTTAAAGATATATAAATGCACTAGAATATGTCACAGGAACATTAAATGCTTATTCATGCTGACTGGGATATTTAATCTGTGGATATTGTCTTCCTCTACTATTATTAGTGAGCTTTGGTGTGATGTTGCCACTTTGTTATCATTTCATCTTATTCCTGCTTTCACTGGCTGAGAGTTGGCCTCTTTCCTTATGCAGCGTCAGCACATCCTTTGTATGACCTTTGGAAAACAGGTTTGCAGCTCAGCTAGCTAAAATATTATGAACTACACAGATGAACATTAAAAATAGGAAATACTACTATATCATACCTTAAACCTATAGCTTTTATTATATTTCCTTTGGCTTGCTTTCTTGATACAGTTACCAAAAAATTCAAGAAGGAAGGATTTGTACAAATTAGATAAAAGTATTTTCAAGTGCACAATATACAATTTTAAGTGTTGACTCTTCTCTGATAACATAATATCCACAAATACTTTTATGTTAGTATCCAGAAAGAACATAAACATTTTTATGCATGAATATTAATATTTATATTAACAAAATAAAATTACATATTAAATTCATGTAGATACAGTCCATTTTATGCCTTGTACATTTGTATGTATTTACTTCACTGTATGGAAGGTGTTACATTAAAATTATTAAGCAAAGCACAAAACTGCAGTGGAAGAGAAGAGAATGGTTCCCTGGTTAGCAAGGAAAATTATCTTTTTAAAATTTTACCCAGTTGAGAGCTCTGCCTCCACTGCCATGGAGAAGTGCATATATAACAGTTTGGTGTCATAAGCCTATTATATTCCATAAACTTATTATGTTCCAGTGACTGATTAGTGCTATGTTGGATTTTTGTTACTAATTTGGAGTTTGTAGAGTGATTGTTGTAAATTGTAGGTCCCGTTGCGCTTAAGAAAAGTACGTAGGCTAGTGTTTCTATAACATGAAAGTTTTAGAAATTGATTCTCACTTAGAATTTTTGAGGAATTTGTTCCTTGTTTAGCTGTTGAATTACTAAAGCATAATAAATGTTTGAAATTATTAAGGAAAGAAATAAAGACCAAACCACAAGTCTGTGACAAACAGTGGCAATGCCAGATTTACTAGACTGCAAGGATGTAAGTAATTTGGTTGGGCTATTATACCTTTTCCTCAACTACATAATTCAGAGGTCTTTTGAGCACTGTTGCCTAACATTGTGCTGCTTATACAGAAAATGTAAGAGTTATTCACTGCTTTTTAGGAAGTTTGAGATTGAAGTGGATTAGGAAAAGACATCCTTGTGACTTCTGTGCTAAACTGTCACTGAAGTAAGTACTGCTTAAGAGAGGATAAATGATCCTGTGACACCTTTAATGCTGAAAGTAATTTAAGGAGTAAAAAATACACAGAAGCCTTAATTGTTTAGAGAAAATTATTGCTTCTTAGCTAAGAAAAGAAAAAAAGCACCCCCTGTAATGAATGATAATGGCCTCAGTTGGGTGCAAACAGTGGTGTGCTGAAATCTGTCACTTTCATCAATCTATGAGGTAATTTATTTCCAAGAGCATTAACTGTAGTATGTGTAAAGCATAAAAAATACTATAAACTTTCTCAGTGCATTAGGAGATTCCATTTGCTTCAACAGAACTGGGCCTTGAGTAGGGCAGCACTCACTCATGTCATTATGTTATGTAATATGTAAATATGTATTTTGCTGTAAACAGATTCTTCATAAACTTTTTGTTCAAAAGTTAGAATTATATCATGGAGCATTTCTTAAAAGTGTCATTTTGCTCCATGATCCCCAGATGATCTCAGTGACATTCTGTTCCTTGGAAAGACATTGAATGAGCATTGGAAGGATCACAGTGAAAAATAACTCCAAACAGCTGAACTTTGGGTTCTGCAGTGTTCTTATTTGAAATTAACATTCCATCTTTAAAATGATACCACATTTCAAGCCAGCATGGTCTAGACTGTCTTCATTCACAAAATATTACATGGATTTATTATAGGAAAAATCCTAATGTACTGAGAATACAAGTTTCATGAGTACAGTTCTGCAAATTTTGAAGACATTATGTAGTGATGGATATTTTGTACTTGGTGAACTATTTAGGTATATCATATCAATATATATATGGAGAATTATGTGCTTTTGAAATTACATTCAGTAATATATCTTATCAGTTCACATATGCAAAGTATTCCAACTTGGTGCTCTAGGAAGCTGAAAATCTTTGTAGTTCTTTGGAATTTGACATACCAGATTTTTTCTTTCCTAGTATAGCAACCCCTTAGGACAGAGTTCTGAGAAAAACTTTTTTGTTCCTTTTTCATTGTTATTTGAAGGAGTTATCAGCTTAATAGGAATATCAGAATTGGCAAACAAGTTGAAGAACTGATGAAAATGAAGTCTTCTGCACAGCAAAGAACATTGTTTCCTATGGTCATATATGTTCCATGTATGCTTTTATTTCATGCTGCATTTCATCCCAGAACAATCTAAAAGCTGTGTGTATGTTACAAAAGCTAAATAAGGTCACTGTAGAAGAGGATTTTCCCTTCTGTTAGATCCACAGTGATACAGTTTTGCCATTCACATCATCTGTCATGCTCAAAGACTTTAGAAAGATTGTACAGCTAGGCAAGAAAAGCAAACTGAAGATCAACAGTGCAAACCCACAAAATATCTTGGCCCTGGGTGGTGTCTGGCAAAGAGCTGTATCCAAAATGGAGAATTATAGGTAGCTGCCATTGTCACTGATCTGTAGAAATTGTATTGTGCACATATGTACTTCATACATTGATGCAAATCTTAAGTTAGACTTTGAGAATCTGTATAGATGCCAATTATGTTTTGGTTTTTTAAAATTTTTTAATTCATCCTATAACACTTCAGGACTGGACTTAATGCTTTCAATGTAAATAACATACAGTTACGTACTTATTTGACATTGAAAATTAATATGAAAAAAGTCTACTAATCTAAATGAATAATTTACTTTCATAATTTAAATAGAATTCTACTTGTATGTACTGATAATTATACTAAGAAATTCGGTAAAGGAAAGGCTAAAAATCCTTGGTGTGCAAGAGATAATTATCTTGTAACATGGAAGAGGTTTTAAACTGGGAAAATAAAAAAACTCAGTTGTGATTTTGGATGACTTTCAGTGCTATTTCCTTTTACCTTTTCTGTGCTTAATGCAGATAGACATTGCATTTTGGATACTGATAATTCAATGCACAGTTTGCATTTTACTCCCCCCGTTGAGTTGACCTTCATTAACTGCTTGTATTGTAGTTGCATGGTTCATATCATGGCATCAGCAGAATCTTTTGACTGAAATACAGACCTTAATTCAGTTGAGGTCATCTATGATCTTATATACAAATTTTCCTCTATTTACTGCTTATCAAAGTAAAATCAATATTAATTCCAAATGAAACAATAACAACAATAATATTAACAACAATAATAATAACAACAATAAAAATAACTGTATAACAAATATGTTTATAAGTAGGATATTAAAATTCTCCAAAAAATTTTAGTTTCAACAGCTGGTGAATTTTTTCCATCATAGATACAACTTCACGGCGTTTTTCTTATATATCAGTAGTGTTTCACACTGAAGTTTTTATATACCCAAACCCTATGAAGAACTTGATTGGATTATTTAGGGTTTAATCCAAATTGCATTGTGGTAAAACAGTTTTTTGATAACAGAGCTGGTGGAGGAATTTGAAACTAAATTAGACCGATAGTGTCTGTGAATATTTTTCCACATGAAAAGTGTATTTTCAGAATAGAAAAATATAAACTCATGTATCACCTGATAACTTCAAAATTTTAACAATATTTTCAGTTTAAGTCAGTTCAATGTGTATAGCCAATGAAAACAAATATCAGCTTACACTTTAGAGAACTGCAATGTGGATATTTAGGTAGCTAAATCAAAATAAGTGAAAAAAAAACCCCAAACCCAACCCAAACCCCAGCCTGAAATAATTTTACACATAGGTCACTGTGAATCAAATCTTTGTTCATAGGCTCTAGGTTTATGGGGAGGCTGAGATCATTGATGTAGCACATTTTCAAGTTTTGATATATGATATAATTGCTTAAGGAAAAAGGTTACCTACTAATGTGCTGGTATGTTGCTTAGCAGAGGACAAAATTCCATACTGAAATGTGAAAATTTGATAGATGTGCTGTGTTATAGTATAAAAATCAGGTGTCACCTATGATCTTTCTTACTATATGTTTCTCTATAATTATAATAATAGAACTAAAATCTGCTTTAGCTGGAAATATAAAACTGGTAACGAGTTTAAGATGTATAATAAAATCACATGCAAGCTTTGCTTCTTTTTCTAAGGTTTTAGGAAAAATATTTGGTCACAGGATTTGTCTTTAGTTAGTACATTGTGCTGTTGAACTGAAATGACCGTTTATAAAAGCACAGACAATTTAATATCCATAACATACCTTCTTTATTGAAGAATGTAGCTATATCTTTTGGTTAGCTACTTAATCTACAGAGGACATCATGCAGCTTTTTTTATTGTATATAGTTTTTTTCATTTTTTTGCATGAACAAAGGTGAAAGCTGCATACTGACCTTCCCAGATGCAGATTTTCAGCAGTTCTTTCTCTACTTTGTGCATTTAATTTTCATCCCAGATGCTAATTCAGTAGTTTCCCGTTGTATTTTTCATAGAAACTTACCTTGTGGCTGAAAACTTGTGTTCTGTTAGTTTTAGAACTGCTACTCTCATGGGCATAGTTGGATGCATAATCTAAATAGTTATTTCTTCTTGGTAAAGTAACTTTTTACTATTATTATTCTGTATTAAAACACTTGTCACTTGCAGCTTTATTGTTTTGGGATTGTTTTTTAAATTTTATTTATTTATTTATTTTTATTTAACTATAAATCTGTTCTACAAAATCTTATTTTTATTCCTAATATGGAGGAAAAAAATAGTATGTATTCAGTTCTAGATGATACGCAGTTTAGCCTTGTACAGGGATGTTTTCTAGAAGTTGACTCCTGTACTTTGCTGATTGATGATTTATTCTAAGTAGTTACAGGATATGATCTTTCATTCAAAGGATGTGGCATGGAATAGAATAATTCACCCTATGTAAATGGAGAGGATATGTGAAGTCTAGTATGACAATTTGAGCACAGATATATGAATTTACAATCTTGAAAATGAAATTCCTTCTCTGTCGGTTCTTGGATTTTAGGAAACCAGGAATCTACTATCTTACACGCTCTGACTGTACATTATTCCCATTGGTCTTTTTTACTTTGTTTACTTTGTTTTCTGTTTTCTTTTGCCCATGTATTGTCTGCTCCCGTAGATTACCATCATTGTTTATTACTGTTAATTCTTTATTTCAACTTGAAGAATAAAAAATGCATAATATTGTACAATCAACACTCAAGTCCATCTTCTAAGTACTACAGTACAGCTGATTTTGTGGGTGTTTCTCTCAGTTCTTCAGTAGATGAATGAAAATGCAACTTTGGATTTGTCTTTGACGCTGAGTTGCTAGAGCAAATTCAGAGAAGGGCAACCAAACTGGTGAAGGGTCTGGAAAACAAGTCCTATGAAGAAAGGCTGAGGGAGTTGGGATTGTTTAGTTTGGAGAAGAGGAGGCTGAGGGGAGACCTTACTGCTCTCTACAACTACTTGAAAGGAGGTTGTAGTGAGGTGGGTGGCAACCTCTTCTCTCAAGTAAATAATAACAGGAGTAGTGGAAATGGGCTTAAGTTGCACCAAGGGAGGCTTAGATTAGATATTAGGACGAATTTCTTTACTGAAAGAGTAGTCAGATGCTCAAATGGGCTGCCCAGGGAGGTGGTATAGTCACCATCCCCGGAACTATTCAAAGAATGTGTAGATGAGGCACTTCAGGACATGCTCTAGTGGGATGGTGAGGCTTTTTTTTTTGTGTGTGTGGTTGTTTTTTGTTGCTGTTGGTAAGGTTTTTCTGTTTGTTGCTGTTGGTTGGGTTTTGTTTGTTTGTTTTGTTTTTATTTTGACAGTTATCTTAGATGTATTTTCCAACCATGACAATTCTGTGTTTCTGTCTTCCTGGATTCGTGTAATTTTTGATACAAAATCCCAGTAATAAAAGTAATTTGAAATTTACTGATTTCTTTGCAGGTCATCTTTTCTTTTACCTGTTTTGTGTTAGCTTGGTCTTTATTTTCAAACATCTGTGGTAAAGCTGAAATTACAGTGACTTTTTCATAGTTTATCTCTTGATATCCATTCTGAAGTTTCAAAGTACTTTCCTATACTAAAGGAATACAAGGTAAAAAGTAAAGGAAAACTTTTCATAGGTTGCAGTTAAGGCTATTGGTATGTATCAATAGATTAAGGGAAATTATACCAAAGAGGAAATCCTTCTTTTTGATCATAATGAACAGCAAAACTACTGCATTTTTTTTTTTTTTTTCTGTTGAAATAAATTTATTTTGTGCAAAACCTCATTTTGGAGTAGCTCTCAAAGTACAGAGGATTTTGACACAACAAAGCACAGGACTCACATAGGAAATGTATGCTTTTGGGACAACTGTTCAGTATATGCACTATGCTTTTGTTCTTGTATCTTCTTACTAGTATGTAACACTGCAATTTAAAATCACATTTTCATTAAATTTTCTTTTATTTTAAATGTGAGACAGAATCTCTATTGAAAGCAGACTTCTAAAACTGTTAGATTTGATTCACTTTTAAAATTTAGTTTATGAGAAATATAAATAGCAAATAGCTTCATATTCAGCATTGCAGAACATGGGCTTTGTTTGTATCACCTGAATGCAGACACATAAGACTTCTGTATTAAAAATTATGCTACAGGGCTATGCAAAATTTGCTGACTTGAAAGCTTGCATGGAAGGAAGAACAGTAATTAAATCTGTTATCCTCCAGAGAAAGTTAAGAGGTAAGATGTGTGTAATCCTTCTATTGTATATGGAATGGAGAAATGCAGGTTTAAAGCAGATTAGAGAGTGAATGATGGATAAATAGAGTAACTCAAAACAACAGATACTATACTAAAAGTGATAGTTCTTGTGCAAAAATTCAAATGCATTTTCATTTTGAAAATGAGCTTGAAATTCTTTTAACTACAAAAATGTATTTTATTAAGCATTCAGATTAAACTTTAAAAATTGTGTTCATATTGCTTCAATTCCAATTTTTACCATATTTATATACTTGTTACTTTATCATTATATTAATATTATTAAGCATTCATGTCCTTTTTGGCCATTGAGATTTTTGGAGGGTGTTTTTTCTGCTGATAATGATATTTTATGTTCTTTTAAAACCAGCTTGTCACTGCTGAAGGGAAAACCATTTGCTTTTGTTTATAAACCTAAATAGCTTATATAGCTTAATCTAAACTAACTACCTTTTTATCTGAGCACAAATAAGGATGGTAGTACTAGATTTTAGTATTTTACAGGATGAAGAATATTTTTTTTTTTCAGAAAATTCCAAATTTAATGTATTAGACTCCTTACAAATACCTTCTAGAGGGAAACTGTAGATGCTGACTATTTTAAAATGCTAAGAAAGATCTTAAAT
Organism: Megaceryle torquata; assembly: GCA_024611175.1. Classification (NCBI taxonomy): domain Eukaryota; kingdom Metazoa; phylum Chordata; class Aves; order Coraciiformes; family Cerylidae; genus Megaceryle; species Megaceryle torquata. The sequence goes on along the minus strand of JANIJG010004907.1, from coordinate 66,816 downwards.
ATATTTAAGCCTGTTCTGCACAATTGTTACAGAACAGTTAAAAAGATTGAATAATTATTTTACAGATGTCCTTTTACTAATTTCTGTAAAAACATTAGTTCTACATGACAGAGTTTCAATGTCATCTTTGTTCTAAGAGGTCAAATTTGTCATCACAGGGACATTGCACCTGATTAGTTACTGGAGGTTTCCCAAAAAACTGCAGACAATGTGAATGGTAGTTCTACCCTGTGTGGTATAGCAGATAATAAGATGATCCTGGCTTGGCAATTTGGGACACTTTAATGGGACACCATAGGGTCCTATAGAGTGCCCATCACCAGGCCAGACTTAGGTGTAAAAGATTTAAACTCTAGCTGAATGAACCTCATTGAGGTTATCAGATGTGTGGCACAGAAGTTAAATGGGTCCTAGGCATACCAGAATTGCAGCACGTATTGACAGTTGATGTAGCTTGTCTGCAGGTTTGAAACATCTAACATGCATCAGAACTATGCATAGGCTGTAATGAAAAGTAAAAATATATAAAATTGCACCAAGTTTTTTCCAAAGTGCTCTAATTATGCTGGAACTACAGTAGCACCCTTAAGTGACTCTCAAATTCCAAACAAAATTTCAAAATCTGACATGTATTTTCTTGCTGTAAATGGGTTTAGGACATAGTAAAAAAATTTTTTTTGCTAGCAATTTTTTAAAATGCACTTTACCCCACTTTGGAGAGTAACAGTGTTGGTTACAATGCATATTATACTGAAACAACACATGTAGATAAAGCTGATTTGATAGTGTCCTAAGTCTCTGCCTAAGTCCAATAAAGTCTCTGCCTTCAAACATGCCAGAAAATCTTTCCTAACCGTTCTTTGAGAATATGTTGTGTGGATGCAGAGATTCATTACATAAAATATTTATTTTGACTGTTTGTGTTTGGTAGCATGTGTGCTTTTTAGAAATATAAATATTTACATGTAATACTTAATTTTAATGCTGTATTCCTCCCCTTCATGAAATGGATGTCCTCTTTATCCTAATATTTTGGTGCAAATATAGTGTTATTCTATATTGCAGCCAAAATACTACTCTTCTAATTTTTTGTCCTTGAAGATCATCTCCTTTTGCACAGTTAATTGCACCATAATTTATATAATTTCCTATCTATCTACCTGTGTAACATAATTGCACAATGTGTTTTCCTTATTGCCCTTCATACAGATCTTTTCCAATGTTTAATGCTTAACTATCGGCATTATCACCGCTTTGCATGGTACATATCTTTTGGACACATTTTCACCATCTCTTTGTGCCTTGTGTATACACAGATATGCGATATTCTCTCTTTAATACTTGTATGTCACATATGTCACTCTGTTTTTCCCCACTCTCATTCAGATGAATTTGTTAGTTCCACAACTTCATTTTTTATTTTTGTACAAGGTGAATACTGCTGCTGAAAACTTCTGTTTGCATGTCAGGCATTAAATATGCTCTGACTAGTCTAGTGTTCTTTTGAATTTGACTGTCTGTTGCAAGTTGCCGTTGGTTCCTTAAGCATGTCTTCTTTAGCAGGCACTCTCATTGGTGAGTTACTTACCATTTGTCCTGCACACATTCTCCATTTGTTAATAAGCCCTTATTTTTTTCTCACAAGAACATTTTTTTTCATAAAATTGTCTAAAAAAAAAAAACAAGTCCAACCTGCAAGAAGACAGCTTCTCCTATTTCCGATGTCAGAATTTGCTTCTTCAATAAGCTTTTTGCTAATATTCTTCAGAAAAGTAAGCTTGTTTCCCAGTTGAAGGTAATTAAATATTACACTGCTCCTATGAGAACAGGCTAAGAAAATTGGGGTTGTTCAACCTGGAGAAGAGAAGGCCCTGGGCAGAACTTATAGCAGCCTTACAGTACTGAAAAAGACTTACACAAAATCTTATTACAAGGGCTTGTAGTGATAGGACAAGGGGTTATGGCTTCAAACTGGAAGATGGTAGATTTAGATTAGAAATTAGGGAGAAGGTCTTCACTCTGAGGGTTGTGAGACACTGGAACAGGTTGCCCAGAGAAGTTCTGGGTGCTTCATCACTGGATGTGTTCAAGAGCAGGTTGGCTGAGGCTTTGAGCAACCTGTTGTAGTGGGAGGTATCCCTGCCAGTGGCAGAGGGGTTGGAACTAGGTGATCTGGCAGAATCTATTGGCATTGTATTCCTTGTATTTTTTGCCCAAACACCACATAGTTAATTTATCCTGCTTGATATTACTTTGGGGCTGATTTTAGTCATTTAGAAGAACAGGGATCCACATAAAACATGGTCAGTTGAACAGGCTTAGGTATTCAGACTTCTAAAATACACTTCATTCTCAGCAATTTGGCTCGATACACATACCTGAATATACCCAGAGAAAGCAACAAAGAAATTCTGTTCTTGAATGACTCCCAATATATCTATGAGAAAAACAGAGAGAATTATCTAGTTGCATTATGAAGTAATGTAAAGCCTGACAAGTATCAGAATGACTAACTGTAAAGAACGTCTTTTTAGAAGAGGATAGATGGAACTCTTCTTTCCCTTAAGCAACTGATGTTCTTAGAAGTTGGTAATAAACAACAGCATTGTAGGTTGCAGGTGTTGTGTAGGATAGAGTTGAGGGCATCTCAAAGACAATGAACAACAATATAAACCACAAATGTATTAATAAGGGAGGAAGTATCTGGCCAAAATCAGGATGTAGCAAAGAGATGAGGTAGAAATACAGACAGAAGTAAATAAGCTGTCACATTTAGATGGTGTAAGAGTTTGCGAATGCAATGAGTATTTTCTAAAACCAGTTTTCTTAATTTGTGTTAATTTTGGTGTTGTCCAAAACCCGCTGTTTTGAGAAACTTAGGAAGGGTTTTTTATTGTACGTATAAATAAGCACTACTACATGTATTTTATGAAGGGAAAATTATATGTTAATGTATAGTTTTAACCTCATTTAGAAAAATGGATTTGTGGTCTTTACTCAGAAAAATAGCTGAATTAAATGCTGAAAAATAATTCTGCAATTCACATTTTATCAGCACTGGAAGATCTGCTGACTGGCAAGTAAGCAGTAGGTAGTAGACCTTAAATTTTAAAAAACACACATGTATTCATTTTTTCAGTTTTCTGCTGATATGTAATCAACTCATGTTAATGTATGTATAAAGATGATTTTTTTAAAGGTTTTGAGTTGATTAAAAGTACAACTTTTTAAAAAAATTATTTTAATTTTGAAAAAGAAATTTTAGTATTCTTACAGTTTCTTTGTGTAGATAATAGATTATAATTGCAAATTGTGAGGAAAAACATATAAAATAATAAATTTTCATTCCTTTCTGATTCTATTTTTTTATTTTTAATGTATTTGATTTACTTAAGTAAATAATTTTGTACTTTGGTCAGTATGTGTTTCTATATACAAAATATATGATTTTGAGTGTCTTGATAACTTAGTAGAGTTGAAAAATCAAATCTTCTGGAAAAATACTGCTGAAAAAATGTAAACTCATGTAAAGGTATTTTATATAATGTAAGTCTGTCTGCAGTAAACATATAAGAATGCAGCTGAACCCTGTTTCTACTGAAACAGCACCCAAATTCAGACTTTTAAGAATTTTTAATGTAAAAACAACATATTTTTAATATATGTAGTGTATGCAAGCATATAAAGATTTTACAGAAATGATATAAATACAGCTTTCTATTAAAAAAAAAGCATGCATTTTTTTTCTGTTGCAGGGTTGCAGAACTTAAAAATTCATGAAGCACAATAGTTTCACAACAAATCAAATTTAATTAAATGATGCATTTTCACCACTTACAAAAGGTTTATTAAAGGTTTATTTGTTCATGCAAATTAAAGTGTTTGAGTAAAAATCCACATGAAACTTGGCACTAACAAATAAAAAAAAAAAAAAAAAAAAAAGATTTCTCGCCTCACTGCAGTACCTTGCCATGTTTAAACTGCTCAGCTTGTCATTTAGAATCTTTAATGAAACCAGGGAGGAGGCTATTTATTTGCATAATAGGACATAATTTGCTGTGGTGAGGTTTTAATTATTTATAGGCTGTCTAAAATATTTAAAATGGCATCACTAAGGAGCGTGAAATGTTGGATAATGCCTTCATTTCAGGTTTCCTGCCGATTCCTTTATGGGTCAAACATTTTATTTGTAATTAGCATATAAGCATAGTAGCTTTAAAAACACAAGAGAAACAAACTTGTTTCAGTATGTTTGCAACCTGAGCAACTCAAAACCGGCAAAGGTCATTGGGAGCAGTCAAAGGTACAGAACGTGCTAGAGAGCTGCAGCCAGAAGAAAAAAGGTTGATTATACGTGCAAAATAGACCTAATGCATAGTTCTATTCCAGTAAATGTTTATCACTACAAATGTATATTTCCTCTTTTGTATATATTTTTCTACAGTATTGATCTGTATTTCCTCATCGTTTAGATACATTATATTATTCCTGTAATGTAAATAGCAAAGAAATACTTTTTGGAAAATAACAAGTTCTGTATTGTTTCTGTTTGAAGTTCTGTATTGTTTCTATTTGAGACTTGTTTTGAATCACTCTGAAATATTGATGCATTGTGAGGGGTTTCACTCATATAATACAGAAAGCTGTCTGCTGTTGGGGTCTTTATTACAAAGCATTGAAAGCAAGGACAAGAGGGCAGAATAGGAATGTTTGCTTTCAGGGAAAGTAAATGATAGAGTTGATTTTCCTTGTGGTTTGAACATTCATGCAGATATATATATAGGCTATCATATGGAAATTAATCCATTTTTAAAAAGTAACCAGGCATGTTTCTCCATCAGAGTTGTCTGCAGAGTGACATGAAGCCAGACAATGGGAAAAATTGCATGGGTCAGAATTCATCAGGAGAATTCAGAGGACTTCTGTCCTTTATGTACTTGATATGTTATACTTAGCCCTTCCCTCTGCTGGATTAGAACCCTCTGGATGGTAGCTTTACCTTCAAGCCTATTGGTTGCTCCCCCAGGCTGGTGTTACCTGAAAGCTTTTTGAACAGACACTCCCATTTTCTCCACCACTAATAAAGAAATTAAGCAGAACAGGTCCTACAGTAACACCTGCAATATACCTTGTTACTCTCTTTGAGTATGACTTAGGAAGCATCCTTTGAGCCAGATCATCTAACCAGTATTATAACCACCTAGCTGACCACCCATCCAGACTTTAATGTTTTAACTTGGATACAAGAATTAACTTAATCCTCCATGATTTAACTGAAGTGGACATGTAAAGGAATCCTGACTGCAATTAAAAACATTAATAGTAGTTACAAAAACATAAACTCTTTCTTCAGATAACTGCTTTGGGAAAAATTACTCAGTATGTCCAGTCTACTATATAGCAATAGAAAATGAGAAGAAGCGAGGATACACACTGAGGATGCAGATATACACTCACTTTCTGGAGCTACTGAGAATATACCATAATTCAAGAATAAAATTCAGATTTATGGAAGTATCATCCAAGTCAGTTAATTTATTAGAGAAAATCTATTATTAGAGGATTTATTCTCAAAACAATGGTCTTTTGTTCTTCCACTGCCGTAGTATCCAAATGTTTCCAAATTATAAAATCTGAAACAAACTGTTGATGTTTTCTGCCTTTATCTTTTAAGCCTTGTAGTGAGACTTCCTGAATATCACATTTGATCTTTTATTGTTCCCCCTGAAAAGTAATTTTTTTCTCATTCTGGGTTGCTTTCTCCATTTCCTTAATGACTTAAGTTAGATCAATGAAATATTCAATAATTTAATCTCAATTTTACTTTTTAGCTTCAAATGGAAGTCTTAAAACTTTGTTTATATTTAAAATTTTTGTTTTCAGCTGTTACCCAGTCTTGTCCAGTTATCAGCTACCAGCTTCAAGCTATTTTCTGATAGTTTTCTGCAATCTCATTTAGCAAACCAGAAGCAGAAAAATACCCTTGATGTGTCAGTTAACATGAGTTTTATGGGAAGATTTTTCAAGGCTGTTAAAGTTGTTACATATTTAACAGACACCTCAGCAATTTTTGTAAGAGTTTCTGGGCTTTCTTGAACTACAGACTTGTCCTCAAAATTCCACTTGTTTTATCGTTCAAGATACCTAAACTTTTGATACTGGATTACTCTAGGTACATGTCCTCTCCTGCAGAAAAACATTATGTCATTTTCCTATGTTTTGTTTGTACACTAGTGCCTCTTAAATGTGAGGCTAATGTCAAAGTGACTTGCTCAGAGTCTGTTTTCACCATATTTTGAAAGGATGTCATCTGTTGAAGGAATATGATTTACTTCTCTAATTTCAAGGAAATTTTGTTGACTCTTCATCTGCAGCTTCTTAGGGTGCCCAGAGAAGCTGTGGATGTCCCCTCCGTTGAACTGTTCAAAGTCAGGTTGGAAGGAACTTTAAGCAACATGATCTAGTGAAAGATGTCCCTGCCCATGTCAGGAGGATTAGACTAGATTGCGGGGGGAGAATGGCCTTCAGCAACTCCATGGGAGTTATAAAGCAAAGTCCTTTATTATTGGTACATCCCTTGGTTATATAGAGCAAGCTTCACTGATCACACACACCAACAACAACGCTGATTGGATACATGCAACAGCCCACACACTGTTCACACGTCTAAATCTACTACATGATTGGCTGTCATCTAACAGTACCCCCCACGTCCTGTCTTTCTCTACTTTGTTCTGCTTTATCTTCTTGCTTCATTGCCTTTTCTCCACCATTCTTCTTCCTTCATGCTCTTTCCATGGTTCAAGGACAATTAATGATAACAGTGTCTGTTTTCTTCCAACCAAGATCCCCCACTAGATGATCTTTAAAAGTAACCCAAACCATTCTATGATTCTGAGTCTATGACTTCTCTCTCTGGTGAGGTTCCTGGAAAAACATGATCAATTGTATTAATTTACATTATAAAGCTATAGAATTCCATCTTGATCTTAAGCTTTTTAAAGCAATTTTGAGCCTTTAATTTTCTTCTTAATATACTCTTCCTTCAAAGCCAGTTTAGAATCACAGCTACCACAGATGTGCAGTACAAGTCAGATTTTTCAGTCTTGATTTCACTACATTTTTCTCTATATAGTAGCAAATTTTGTGCTGGTAAGGTCTAAGAACACAGTAATTTTGCTAATAATTCTGGCATAAATGGCTTAGTTTATTTATTTATTTGTTTATTTTTTATGTATTGTTTTGTTTTTAGTATTACTAGTTAGCCAAGAGCACCTTGTCATTTGTGGCAGATCATGGACAAAACACCTACAGCAGAAAACTAGTTATATTGCAGGAGACAAAGGAGACTGTGTGTTGTAAGCAAGTAATCAACCCCAGCTTCCTAACTCGAGATCTTCTCCAGCAGTCAAGAAGGGTTTCAGGGCCAATTTCATTCTTAGCTTAATTGCAGCTGTGGTTTTGGCTAATTAATTACACAAATTTAAGAAAAGAAAATTTACATCAGGCCATCAAGTTTATTGCTGTGCATTTTTATTCTTCTGAAGCATATACTTAGTGATACATACCCCAAGTATTTTGAATTAGATGTTTATCTTTAGTCATGATTAAGAAAATTGTGATTACCCTGTTAAAAGAACGATATTTTTAATATCAGCTCTGACAACTTCTTACTGATATTTAATCCTTTACAATGAATGTGATTATTCCAACTGACTACTATCCAAACTGTAAGCATTATTGAATTTCCTGGCAGAGGAACTGCTCTGCTGCTTGTATGTCTCTCCTTAGTATGTTTTTTGGCTTAGGGACCAACCTTTTTCACACTCTGGAGAAACTGGAATATATTCAAGGCAAATTTTGCATTACTAAAAAAATAAAGTATCATTGCATATTGGAGATTTAAAAAAAAAAGTTTTCAGGTGGGAAAAAAATAATTTTAATATAAAAAAGTAATACATTTTAGTTGATTTAAGTTTCTTAAAAATTGCTATTGCTTTTTTTACCTGAAGCCACTATAAAAAAAAAATAGACGTTACTTAATAGAATTTGAAATTTTACTTTATTATTGAAGCTACTCTATTATTGAAGCTACACTTTCTTTTGAAAACTGATCTTATTACTTTCCATATAACTTTTTCGCAGTACTCTGCTTTGGGCTTTTTTGTTGGTTTGTTTTTTTTCTTCTTACATTCCTATTCTAAATCTGAAAATACTCATATAAAATTCTGGAATCTGTAACATTAGCATGTAAATTTATATCTCCTCTTTCCCATTTTCTTCCTTGTCCAGTGAAGATATAAACCTATTTTCTCCAGAGCTGGTAAGGAAAAAAAAGTACTCTTTTGAAATGAGAATTTCAGTGAATAACTGGTTTTGCCTCGATACTTTTGCAAAGGGATGCAAAACCTTGTCCTAGTAATAATTTGCTAGACATTTACAAATATATTAATCAATAAAAGCATTTCTTAATTATATTTTTTTTTACTTTTATAGTTTGTGAATGTATGAGTTTACATTTGTCATAATGGATGTTAGTCTTGTATCATTCACTTTTTTCAGTAATTACATAAAAATATTACTTAGAATAATTTTGACTAGCAGTGTTATTGAATTTATATAGTGTGAAATGGTTGAGTAACTCAAACCTTACAGGAATAACAGAGCTTTGTGCAATTTATTTTGTATTCCAGAAGTTGTCAGTTGTTCCGTATTTGAAAAAGAGAATGCTATCCCATACAGTTTAACTCTTTTAAGACTTTGATGCTAACTTGAAGATAAATTCACCAGAATGGATACTTAAAAATAGAAAAAAAACCCCCTAAGTTTATTTCCAAGATTAGTTGTCTTTACTTGACCAAAGAAATCTTGTCAAGTTATATTGGAAATGGAGGAAGAATTTCAAATGTGCTATCGTGCTATTTGCTTAACATTTAGGAAACCAGAGAGCCAGGATGCTAAACTGAGATCCATTAACATATTCAGTGTGAACATAGTGAATGTATGCCTGCCTGGATTATTCTGACAGAATTTCTCATTTATATTCTTGATTCATCTGATTTTTGTTTGTTCTTTGCAGATTTAGAGATTCGTTATTACAAACTAAAGTGCCACCAAAATTAATATCTGATTAGGTGAATGTAAATCAGACACCTATGGCAAATAGAGTTCCCCTAAACCTTGGAGCACATGCCAAAAACAAGATCATGATGACAGCAACTAATACTATGACTATTTAGAAAAGCTTTAAAACACCAGAACTAGATAGCTATAAAGTTATAATTAAGAAATGTAGGGTGTTTTTTTTTACTGTTTAATGAAATATAAAATATTATGGAGCTTTTAACTTTGCAGATTGATGTTCACAGGACTAGAATTCCAGTGCATTTATAACTTTTTTTTGAGATACATAGTTCAACTCCATAGTCCAAAAACTCACTCCTATTTTAATTCTGTTATCACTTGATAGGTCAGAAGCGTTATGTTGCTTTCCATATAAGCCTTTGCAATGAGCTTCATTGTATTCTCCTTCCATTAAGATAGCTTCATTGATAGCAATTACTTCTAAGTAAATGAAAAAAAATGACATTACATTCCCTTAGCTTTTCAGTTTATTCCAAAGATAAATTACTGCACCTCCTTAAACCTTTTTCTGAAAAAAAAAAAAAAAATCCTTCAAATGCACTCAGATTTTTATGCAAACATCAAAATTCATGTGTTAAAACTGTTTGTTCTCATCACATTCTGAGGTTGAAAAGCTTTGGCAAATGTAGGATTTTCTGTTTTATCTGAGCAAAAACCATTAAAAAATCTGTTCTGTGTGAAAGTCCAGAAACAGGGATGAACGACATCATGAATTGTTTTGTTTCAATGAATCATAATTTGCTGCATGTGAGAGGATTACAGATTAAAGGCTTTCTCTGTCTGGAACTATTTCTGTCACTTGGTGAAAAAACAACATACAGAAACAAAACCAATATGGTTTTGCTTTGCATTCTTATTCAACTGAACATTGCACAGGGGCATAGAAACATCCAGGATGAACTAATTTTGATCATATTTTGTAAGCAAGCTGCCTTTTGAATTATATGTGCTGATTTCAAGTGCTTTTAGCAATTCCCCTTGCTATCTTCACTATTTACATCAGTCATATGTAATCTGGGAGTTTGGGAAGTTTTACCCATTTATAAGCTGTTCTGTTTCTCCCACCAATTCAGAAATTGTATCTTCCCGTTCAAGGAAGAAAAGCAGATAACTGTCACAGAAGATTCACTAACCTACACTGATCCTGTAGTATAACATTTGATTGATTACAGAAAATATTTTATTAGAATATAGTGAAGGAAACTTAACCAGGGCAACATTTTTCCTCACAAGAAACACATTCTATTGTCAAGACAACACACCTGTAAAGCAATCTATATCTATCTCACACTTCCAGTACAGTGTCCATATGCTTGTCCAAATGTTGTGATCTATTTTACCATAATTGTCTAAACAGCTGTCATGTAATGTTCTTTCCCTAAATTGTTTAAAACAAGCTTCCATTAAAAAAAAAAAAATTCTATTCTCTACTGATCATATTTATTACAAAAGGTCTAAAAGATATCTGATGACATTTTTACTATTTTATATTCTCATCTTTTCCCTACCTCCTCATTTTTTTTTCTAACATTGTTTTGATTTGAATTTATCCTTTTTTTCAAGGATTATTATAGCGCCGCTGCTCTGCGCTCAAAGAAAGACCTTACATCAGTAGTCACTGTTCCTCTAAAGATACATCTGTGGCTTTCATTTTATAGGCAGATTTCTTACAGCAAGCTTTATCTTCTGTAGTTTCTCAAATACTGAAAGGCTATAACAACAATAAAGAACCATGATGAAAGGAGATTACAGACACTTTTTGACAGAGTTACTATGAGTAAGCTCTTTCGAAAGAAAGATGATACCTAAAATAACTGTACCTCCTGAATAAATCATAGAAGTGAGATGTAAATAACACTAAGAAAAAAATACAGCATTACCAGTGTGACACATTCAGAAAGCATAAGTCCACCCTAAATTTATTTGAATCTGGAAATTTAGTGTAATATATACACAGACGTGTGTACACTATATATATGTATTTGCATATCTGTGTGTGAGACAGAATATCTTTATTTCATGTACATTTTATTTTGCCTTTCTCTGTTGAGAAAAAGAGGTACACCTGAATCATTTTAGTGAGATTTTTAAAGAAAAGCTAATCTTTATATCATTGTGGCTCTAAGGGTCTTGCCTTCGCAAAAATACTGTTATGTTTAGCAGTATTTCCATCACTGGTACACGAGTGAGAGGTTTTTTTCTCAGCTCTGTGAAAATGAGAGTTAGTTTGAATAGTCTTCAGCGAAATGTGCACTGTGTATGTTTATTCTAAAGTTTCTTGGGCAGGGGAAATTATCAATTTAAAAACTTAATTCGGTAAGCTGAATTCATATATCTAAAAACTGAATTCTGTAAGCTGAATTCATATTTCTCTGCTCCAGTGATACACTGAAATACCAGTTTAACTTTCCAGCAACAGGAAGATTTGATACATCTCAGAGAAATTCCTGTTCAGGGAAGTTGGCTTTTAGACCTGGAGAAAGACTAGGATTCATTTCAGTCAGAGGCTAAATGCATACTGCTGGTTACAGAGTGTGCATGGTGGATATAGTCGTTCACATATCTTGTAGGCATCTTGTCACGTTCTCCTAGCAGCTGGTGTGCTGTTCTCTGCTATGGATAAGCCCCTGTGGGCTCTTTTCTGTAAAGTCATAGCATCTTTCAGTTGCTGTGGTTTTCACATGCTGTCCTGATTCTGGCAAGCTGCATCATGGGTATAGACAGGCATCAACTAACATTGAGGAAAGGTAGATGAACTGCCTGTGTATCCCCAGTGGTACATGCATGGCAGTTTCCCTGTACTTTTGTGAGGTCTCTGCCTTTAATTCATACCACTGCTGAATGGGGTCTTGTGTATCGAAGCTTTGTTCTTTTCATGCATCCTTTCAGTAAGTTCTGCTTACCCAGGCTTCAGTGGTGTATAGCTACAGCTGTACATACAGTGTACAGCTGGTGTGATGCATAGTGTTGACTTACCCACGTGGAAGACATAACCCTGCAGCCATAGTGTCACAGTCCATTTGGAACTCTCAAATTTACAGGACAACCATATTCTGTGAATTAAGCTTTATTTTTATGAGCTCATTAAGAAATACAACAAATGAGCAAAAAACGCCTCAATTCCCTTTCCCCAGACTAGTCTGTCATGTGCATCCACTTCGTCACCACAGAGTTCATGAGGTTTCACAGAATCATTAATGTTGGAAAAGACCTCTAAGATCAAGTCCAACCCTTTACCCAACATTATCGTGACCACTAAAACATGTCCCAAAGTGCCACGTCTGCGTATTTTTGAACACCTCTAGGGATGGTGACTCAACCACCTCCCTGGGCAGCCTGTTCCAATGTCTCACCACTCTTTCAGTATAGAAACGTTTACAAATATACAACCTAAACTGCCTTTGGCACAATTTGAGGTCATTTCCTCTTATCCTGTCACTTGTAACTTGGCAGAAGAGACCAGCACCCACCTCACTAGAATCTCCTTTCAGGTAGTTGTAAGGTCCATCAGCCTCCTCTTCTTTAGACTAAACAACCCCAGTTCTCTCAGCTGCTTCTCATAAGACTTTTTCTCCAAACCCCTCACCAGCTTTGTTGCCCTTCCCTGGACCCACTCCAGCAACATAATGTCTTTCTTATACTGCAGCATCCAAAACTGGACACAGTACTCAAGGTGTGGTCATACAAGTGCAGAGTACAGGGCTCTGCATGGCCTGTCTAGATCCCTGTACTCTTCTTGAGTAGCCTGCCCCTTCTTCCAAAGGTGCTAAACTCCACATTTTTTTCGTGAGTCCCAGAAAAACCTCCCTGTTCAGCCAGGCCAGTCATCTCGCCTGCCAGTTCATCTTATGACACATGGGGACAGTCTGCTCCTGCACCTCCAAGGGACTCTTGCAGCCAGGGTCCTGAACAGGCCAAAGGCTGTCCTCTGGAAGTCCATGGCAGTGGTTCTGCCGAACCCCACTATTACTTCACCAAAAACTGAGAACTATCATTTCATGGTCACTAAGACCAAGATGGCTTCCACCTACCAACCTCCCTCATCCACCAGTCCTTCTCTGTAAACATCAGATCTAGCAAGGCACCTTCCCTGGTAGGCTCACTTACCAGCTGTGTCAGGAAGTTTTCTTCCACACATTCCAGAACCTTCTAGACTGTTTCCTCTCTGCTGTATTTCCAGCACGTCTGGTAAGTTGAAGTCTCCCACAAGAATAAGGGCTGGTGATTTTGAGACTTGCACCAGCCATTTGTAGAATGCTTCGTCTGCCTCATCATCCTGATTGGGTGATTGGGTCTATAACAGACTCCCAACAGGATATCTGCCTTGTTGGCCTTTCCCCTAATCCTAACCCATAAGCACTCAACCTTGCCATCACAGTCATTGAGCTCTGTATAATCAAAACACCCCCTGACATACAGAGCCACACCACCGCCTCTCCTTCACTGTCTGTTCCTTCTGAAGAGCTTGTAGCCATCCATTGTAGCACTCCAGTCATAAGAGTCATCCCACCATGTTTCTGTGATGGCGACTATGTCACAGCTGTCCTGCTGCACAATGGTTCCCAGCTCCTCTTGTTTATTTGCTCCTCCTGCATGCATTGGTGTAGATGCCCTAGAGCTGGGCAACAGCTACCCCAACATTGGCGTGCTACCCCTTGGCTCATCTCTAGTGAGCCTGGTTTTATCCCCTTCACCCTTTGAACCTAGCTTAAAGCCCTCTCAGTGAGCCTTGATAACTCATGAGCTCTAAGTCATGGCAACTGTAAGTTTCTTAACTTAAAACCGGTAACTCTTAATTCATGCACCTGTGAGCAAACATTAGTTACCTGGCCAACGGTGAGTGTGCTCATCCTTCCTCCTCCATCATGATGCAAGCATTCTGTGTATCACAGCAGGAAGCTGGAAAGCCTCAGCAATCCACCTGCTGTTGGTTTTGCTTCAAAAGCTTTTCTGGGTAAGCTGATGGTTTATACCTTCCAGCTTGGAAGTCTGGTGCATACCATTTCTGTAAACCTGTAAATTAGCAGATTCTGTGAAAAGTGACAGGCAAATCAATCTGTAAAAATGATGGCTGAAGGAGACAGCAACCTTCTGGTGATAATGGCTGCATAATGGCATTTTAGTTCTTTCTGGCCACCTACATGGTGCTCTCACTTTGACCTAGTGGCACTGCTCCCACCTTAGCATGAGCTCTGATAGCAAAATCTGAGCAGTTAAGTGAGCAGTCACTTAGTCGTAGTTTCTTTTTGACTGATGTCAGGGAAACAAAGAAATCTCTTGTCTTCAACTCTTCATATTTAGGAATCTCATCATTTCAGGCACCCTGGAATACCACAGAATCCGCAGAGGGGTGGGAGAATTGATGCCGATACATGGGAAATTAATACATTTCTGTGATCCTCATCAGAAAATGATTTTACAGTGCAGTTTTTGTTAGTTTTTAGTTGTAATTTCTTCCCTCTGAAAAGGTGCTTATTTTATTTTGTCTTTGATTTCAGTGACAAAAACACTTAAAATTGAGCCTACCTTTAAGCATACAGTTAAGTACTGCAGAAAATTCATATATGTGCTAATGATAGAAATCACAAAAACATTGAAATGAGAATTCCATACATGAAGTTATTACTCAATCCCCTCCCAATCCCTTCAGCTGTATTAGAGTACCTGAACTTCTATGTCTTAGATCCTGTGCCCTATATTTAGACACATCACTCTAAAGTTTATACACCTGTATAGCATAGATCATAAAAATGAGATATAGCTGGTTTATTAACTTAAATTTCTTTAAGACTTCTTTTGAACAATGACTCTGTTCTCTTTATTTAATAATTTTATTTTCTTGCAGGTAAAAATATTTTGACACAATGTTAGTGTACATCATCTTTTCAGTTAGCTGGGTTCTTATGAAGTATTTTTTTCTACTGAAGTGGAACTTGATTTCACTTTTAATCTAATAATGCATTAGTTAAGTCAAAATAGCTCACACTTGGAACAAAATAAAGAATAAAGACCGAAATAAAAAGATCTTTATGATCCACAGCATAGTTGAAGTGATGGCATAAAAGCACAATCATGGTTGCCATAATCTGAAAAGTTGAATAAACATAGCAACTAGTGAAGGAATATAGATGAATGTAAAAGCAAAAAGTGTGTATATATATGTATGTATGCTTATAGAAAAGAATTGATAGGATCAGTGTGATTAAATGAAATGGTGAGTAAGATATTTGAGGCTTTATTCTATGCAGTTTTTACATATTAATGTTAATAAATGCTGTATCTGTAAAAATGTAAAGAGGTGCAGATGAAAATATTATGAGAAAGATCAAATTATTTTCATGTGTAAATGATTGCAGTATTTTTATTTTACGGTTACTCGTTTTGTATTCTTTATCTTTCTAAACATTATTTGTTCTCAGTATTAGTTGATAATGTTCTTGCACTATATCTGGAAGATAACGATTTAAGGAAGTTTATTCAGAGTTCACTGACTGTTTTGTCAGAGAATAGTGGCTTATGTGCTGTTTTATTGGAGTGGTTGTGGAGTGCTTAGCCAAACAAATCATAAGTGACTTGTAGCACTTATTTGAAACAAAGGTCCTTACCAGTGTAACTACTGTGTAAGACCTTAGTGTGATCACAGCTAAAAGACAATCAAGAAAATGTGTGTTTTAATAAATAAATACTTATTTAGATTTCTTGTTACTTGTTCATTGGAACATTGTTAAATGCAAGCTTAAGTTTGCTCAGTAAACTCATATATAATCGTAATTTACTAGTGGTAGAAATAATGATATATTTAATATACATGGAGTCATGATAAAATTATGTATTGACATAAAACCCTATCCTAATTTTCATTCTGAAACATGAGGTTGTCCTTTCTAAGTCATTAAGTATTTTAAATACTTCAAAAAAGAACTGCCAAATACTTTTTATTTGTGGGAAAATTGCTAAATCAGACAACGAAATACAGATAGAGAGACATGAGTACTTGTTACCTTTTTTTAATGAATAGATATATGCATTGCTTTTGAGTAATTTTTTTCAATTACATGTTATCTTTAAGCAGTGTAAATTACATGAATACAAAACCCTGTCAGTGCCTCCTTATTGATTTTACCACCATGGCCTTAATAGTTCAGTCCCACAGGATCAACCCACAGAGGATGAAGAGTCTCATGAAACAGGACTTCAAAATAAATCCAATAGTCAGACCTTAGGATAGAATACTCATTTCAGAACCTGAGTGGATTGCCCTTTACTTTTACCTATCTGAAAACTCAAAATACTCTTCTTACACAAGCTCAGGTTTTTTGTTCAGTTCTTACTTTCTTCCACAGAGTTTTGACAATAATGATAAATCTATAAAACCAGAATGTAACAACAAAATACATTATGAGAAGCAATGAACAGGCAACATTATAATTCATGAGCTGAGGTAAGAAAATTTGGTTTTTGGTTCTTTTCCCTGAAGAATTCCATGTTTCTAGACCATTTATTGCTGGAGACTACAACAGCTATGCAAGAGGGAGATGTCTCTCCATTTCAAAAGTTAGAAAAGCTTTTCATTTAGACTTTGCAAGAGACCACTCCTCCTGCAAGTTTTTGAAAATTCATTTTGTGTGATTAATGTTTACATTTTTAGTAATACTCATATTTCTCCTTTGTGAAGAAAATTAGTATTTATTAATGCTTGCCATTGTGTGATATGTTAGATACTTTGTACTTTTTAAGTAGGGTTAAGGAGTTCTGGAGTTATATGACAGCTATGCATATACAATTCACGCAAAGATTTCTAAAAGCATTCATTCTTTACATGGATATTATTGTACAGTTAACAATATATAAAGCTTTGTTAGCATTAACATGATCTGGTTTTACCAAGGTTTACTAATGCTTATTCTGACAGCTAAAATATGTTGTGCCCTTATCAAAGATGTCTTTAGAAATACCCCTGCTCTGTAGAAATGTACAGAGTCACACACAGAATATTAGGAGCTGGAAGGGATCTCTAGAGATCATCTAGTCCAGCCACCCTGTCAGAGCAGGTTTCACAGGAATAAGTCCAGGTGATTTTTGAATATGTCCAGAGAAGAAGACTCAGCACTCTCTCTGGCAGCCTGTTCCAGTGCTCTGTCACACTCGCAGTAAAGAATTTTTTCCTTACATTTGGCTGGAATTTCCTGTGTTCCAGTTTGTGTCCATTGCCCCTTGTCCTATCACTAGACATCACTGAAAAGAGACTGAACCCATCCTCTTGATACCCAACCTTTAGATATTTATAAACATTTATAAGATACCTGAATAGTTTTATTGAAATAAATTTAGCTAATCTGAGAAATTGCTAGAATTAAATTTATGAATGCACTCATTTTGGTTCCCCTGTGCCTATGCATTATGACAAATGCAATCTTTTTTTTTCCCTTCTTTTTTTTTTCCTTAAAAAAAAAAAAAAAAAGAAAAAACAGGTACAAAACTTCATTTATATATAAAATTACAAAGTTTACATTAGGAATAAGTATTCATTATTAAGCTTTTGCTTTCCTTCATTGCTTACTCTGTGTCAACATGTCATTTTTTTGGTACATTATGTAAAGACTGCTCTGAATACAAAATGGTTAATTCCTTAATAGGATAAACATGGAAGTTGTCACGCAAGTGCTGGAGTACTTCATGAACATTAATAACTGTAATAAACATAAACATTAATAAAGACATTACTTGTGAGGCTTATGGGATAGTCTGTTTTACAAATAAAGAACAGAGAAACAGGGAAATTAAATGCGAAACCATCCTCCAAATTTAGTTAATGAATTTAAACTGTACAGAATTTGCTTTTTTACATTACTTAACATTATATATGGTTTTATTCGTTCATAGTGAAGCTTCTCTTGATTCTAGTTGCTCTCCCATTGCATTGCAGTTTCTGAGAAATCAAAATCCCAAGTAACAAGTGCTCTTTATGTGCCTTGAAGACAGGAAGTAATAAAAGAAATAATAGTATATATTAAATCTTCACTGCTACAAACTGTGCCAGTGATGAGACAACTGTAGAGCTCACTGGTAATCATTTTCCCAGTCATGGGCAGCTATTGATAAAACTCATAACATCTCACTGAGCATTCATTTGTTCAGGTAGGTAATGCTGTGGAAGGATTGAAATGTTTTTTAAACGGTCTGGAAATGCTTACTAGGTTGGAGGAACCAGGGCTATATTATATAAGACTCCTTCAGCATCATTTATGTCTGGCCCATGGTTTGAGCTACTGTTAATTGCTCTGGTATCATACACAGATAATCCAGTTCTTAGAAGTCAGTAGTTCATTGCTTATATTTGAGGATCCTCTTAAAACTAAATACAGTTAACGGTTATGGCTGCGTGCAATGGAGTTTCTGTATTGTCCTGGAAAACACAGAAATTTGCTCAAGAGTCTTGGGACTCAGGTTTAATCTTGCCAGTCTTTTGAAACTGTCATAAACTGTCTCGGCAACTATCTTAGAATTCTCACTTTGAGCAGGGGATTAAAAATTATATTTTCCTGTACTCTGTGTGGCGTTGTATCTACTGGAAAGGGATTTCTAGACTTCAGCTTTTATTAAGCATGAACCATATCTGTAGATTAAATTTTGAACTGAGAATATGACTTGGATTAAAAATATTGAACTGCATTTTCTTTTCTTTGCTTAGAAATGAAACACTCCATTTTAAGTATGAATGGGAGATTGCATAAATGATGTGGTGATTTCTGGGTTTTGTACTGCCATGTAGGTGAATATCCCTATATCCCTTTCATGACTTTATTCAGAACATAACACTCTCATGAATTTTCCTATGCTTTTTAATTTTTTAACAGATTTTTAGAAAATACTGGCTATAAAATGAGAACCACAGGGGTATTTAAACTTTTATTTTTTTACTTCATTGTTACAACTTTTATACAACTTTCAAAACATTATAAAATATCACAGAATCTTCAGTCTTTCTGTTTTTATTGTGTGCTTTATTCCAGCTCAAGCTGCTTTCTTTGTCTGACTCACATAGAGTAGTTAACCATTAACTCTTAAGCATTTATAGTGCTATGAAGAAATGTCAAGCGAGAATTAAAAGATCAGAAAACTGCTTAAAGGTGCTTAATTTTTATAATGCTTACAGTGTTGTACAAATTCCTTAACAACTCCATTGCTCTGAAAGTGTCTATTAATACTAGTATCTATAAAGTACAGATACTAAAATGAAAAAAATAATATTCCTGATGCATGGCTATGACATTTGTGGTAAATCCACTTCAGTGTAGATATCTGCAAGATACATGAAAGAAACCAAAGCAGAATTTTTTACATCACAGTTAAGAGTTAAGGTTTTCATACTACTGCATTAGCATCCAAAGAGGAGAATTATTTCAGATACTGTGTGATAAGCATATAAGTTATGGTGATTCAAACTGTTAGTAAAAAAAAAAAAAAAAAATTGTAATGTGTCCAAAACTATTACAAGTGTTCTTATTTGTGTGTAACAAATGCATTTTTAAGTGGTTTACTTAGCCAAATGTGCCTACTGCAAATTTAGGTTCTCTTTCATGTTAATGGTTTCTTGAAAAGCAACAGTATCAAGATATATTGTGCATTAATCATATAAGTAATTTATAGCACCATATTTATTATTTGCTGTGTAACATAATGCAAATCAATACAAAACTCTGATGGATATTTTATGGACAATGTTTTGGTCTTTGAGGCATAAAGAGGTTATTAGATTAAAAAAAAAAATAAAATCAAACCTTCAAGTCAAGCTCTCCAAAATTAGAAAATACTAAAATTGGAGCTGGTTTAGCTAATGTAGTTCAACATCTTCCTGTGCCTCTCTTCTAGGAAGCATATACATTGCTACACGGAATTCTCTATTTAGTGAAGAGTGGGGGCTGTCAAGAGACATACAGGCCACTGAAAGTCTAGTGTGAGCTGCCACCCACAGCGGTCTGAGGTCCTCCCAACAACTGAGGCTGAGACTGAGCATTTCAGGGCTGAAGAAAACAGTGTAGCTTGAATAACTTCATCAATCATTAAAGATAATGTCAGAAACAGTTCCTCGATGACAGGGGTGTAAAATATTAGTGAGGGGTAGGAATAAACCAGTATGTTCACATCATTATTCAACATTTATCTTTTAGCTCCTCGGGGAATGTAATATTTCAGGTCTTATGTACTGAGCACTTTACAAGATACTTTCTTGAATAAAAAATAATTTTCAAACAGACCTTTTTAAAGTGCCTCTACCATCAGAAAGATTCAGATTCAGTGAATTATTTTACACTGGTAATATTATTCCAAAATCACATGTGAAGTTTAGAGGCATTGCCTCTAAATTACCAAGTGTGCATTCATTTTGGAAGTTCATCTTCAGAGGATTAGTACATTATTTTTTCAGTTATTCGAATAAGTATTCAGTTAGTTTAATATGCCTGTACTAGTACAAAGGTTTTCAGAGTTTTTGCTTTTAGATGTTACACGGGAAGATAATAACTTCCCTTTAAAACTGGTTTAATTATTTATAGAATCAGTTAAGATGATATGCTACCTAAATTAAGCTGTTTGATAATATGTAAAATAAACGAAAGATTAAATTATTTTAGTCACTTTCTAAGAAGAAAGGAAACTTGATGAATCCTTTAAGTCATGAAACTGAAGACAGAAAACACAGAATTTTTGAAGAAGTACTGTCTCAATTACATAGTTCTTCATTGTTCAAACCATTGATTTAACCACTTACTTTTTTGCTGATTTCCACATGTTAAACACATTGTTTATGTTCTGTGTATGGTGGATGGATGTAGTACTACCCTAGGTAGATAAGAATTCTATCAGATCACAGCTTTCATCTTGAATGATGCATGTAATTATTTCTTGTCTGGTATAAATCGAGGTCTTCAAGAGATCTTACTGACTCATGCTTATGGACACATATGCTTATGGTGATCCTGGAATAGAAGTTCTATTCAGTTTTCACAGAAAGTTTTTTTCCATTTTGCCATCAAAGGGCATAATTTTCTAATACTTAATTTACCTTTTAAAATCTTTGATATGTCTTCATAAAGTTACAGCTTACAGTATTTCACTTTTCTGAAACTTTTTGCAGGACTTTGATATAGACATTTGTCAGAAAGTGGATGTGAAAACAACTATAGCTGTACCTTGGCCAAAATTTCTAACTAAAAATAGGACCAACATAATTTTATCTTGTTTTATACTTCAGAAAACCACTTTATATCCACATCAAGCTTTTTGAAGAAATTCCATGGGAGTTCAGAACACTTGACATTATGGAATGTGTATCATATACTGAAATGGGAACATTAAGTGATTGAATTGGTTCCTTATCCAGCTGTACTGAAGATGCTGTTATTCCAGACTAGTAACACTGAACAACTTAAATCTCTGAACGTCTTGAGCTTTGTGAAGGCTATTTTCAGCCAATTTCATTAACGAAGTGTGATGTACCTTTTTATGATTCAGTTTTCTTGGTTTAGTACACACCCTGGAGCTAAGTCTTTTCTGTGATAATTGGGATACTGGCTGCTCTTCCTTTCAGAATCAGTGGTCATTTTATGGCATAAAATTCATACAGTTGTAGTAATCTCAGATAGTGATTAATGAAAACTTAATGAAAAGTTCTATTATTAATGAAAAATTAATGAAAAGTTACAAATCTTTCACACAAGGATAAGTAGATTAAATACATTATGAGGAAAAGGTGATAGTTTCTCATGTTGCTAACATTTTGTACTCAAAACAACTGCTTATATTCAGAATCTACCAAAAAGCATTATATTTTAGCTAAACTTCAACAGGACATAAAGTAACTCACAGTAATTAAGACTCCCAAAATAATTTACAGTAAAATGCATCACTCAGCAGTATCATTCAGTCTCTACATAGGTCTCCTTTGTCAAGTCAGTTTCTGATATTTCTAATAATTTTTAGCCTGTGTGGTCCTCGCCTTGGTCCTCATACATCTCTGTGATGCTCCTCTGATACTGTCTGATTCCCTACTTTTCCTGTGACCTGTTCTGTGTGTACCTCAGACATTTTCACTTTCTTCTTGCACTAAATTTTAACAGTCTTAATTTACCTATACTCTCCACCAATCAGTTACCATAGGGCTGCCAGCACAGTCCATCCTTGGCAACAATGGATGTTAAGACAAGGATGAGCATGCTGAAGGTTGTGTGTGAAGGGGACAGCCTCAAATGTCTGAGGAGGTGTTTGCCTGAAACTGATTATGTTAAAGAGTACAACAAACCCCTGATTGCTTCAGTGGTAACTATGGAACTTTGAAGAGATTTTTGCAATAAAAAAAGGGAGTCAGCTTTAAAAGATGTAAAAAACACGTAAAAAAGAAGCCTGTAGCATGTGGGGAGATGATACCTTGCAATGGAAACAGTGGCAGTTAAACCTCTTTTGACATTGATGGAATCAATAGTAGGGACTCACATCTTGGGTGTGTGTATGTGACCTCCATGGTGTTCATTGGCATATTAATTAGCAACCTGTAGGAAGAGACACAGCTTCACAAAAAGCTAGAACACTTCTCTGTCTCACACAAGGTTTATGTGAATGGGGTAGCCTGCCCTCCCAGGGGAGTGGGTTGTAACCCAGTCTGTGTCTGGATTCCCATAAATCCATGGGCATGGGTGCCCTTAAAACTCTGTGGGATGGGTTAGAGAAATGTGTTTAGAAGTTAAGAGGTGGTTATCAACATTTTTAACGTGTCTAATGTTGTAGTTGTATCTTTTGTATTAATCATCAATATAAAATTCACTTCTTGATAGTTAATTATTTCTCATTAATAAATCGGAAAGCTGCTTTTCATTTTTTTCCTACAACAGTTACCATTTTTTTACATCCAAATCACATCCCAGCAGCAGTTACAAAACATTTTGCACAATTTGCACGAGTCAAAGATGTTAACATTATGTGTGAAACCAAGAGGTTTTAGTCTAGAGGTGTACAGTCTTAGCAGTCTAATCAGAAATTTATTATCCTAATAACAATGATGGTAGCACTTACAGGACAAATTACTCATTTTTTACACTTTATTCCTGATAATGCCAATTAAAACTAACAATTTTCCAGTATTTCTCACTGTTGTGCTCAGCCTTCCATTGCTCTTTTAGGTCCTGAGGTTTATGGTTTGGGGAGGCTGGGAGAGGGGAGAGAGTTGATTATAGGGAGTCATTAGCATCCTACAACTTTAATGGTGATTGGCTTGAATTATATTAAAGTTTGCATTTTCTTCCTGATTGTTCTTCAGTATGCTTGGGGTCATTTTAATACGTTTGCTAACACTGCTCTGATGAGTATAACTGACCACGGAAGAATTGCTTGTAGCCTTGAGGGAGGTGATGTATCATGCAGTACCCATACTCTTGTATACTGCATTGTTTTTTTCTGGCATCACAGATAATTCATTTAATACAGAACTATTGCTTCTTTTTGTTGGAATCCAGTTCTGTTAGAATCAGTATTACAACATGATTATACTTGTTTGTAGATATTTGTGGTAAGAAGGTAAAAAATAATCTCTAGGTGGGACAAAACAAGTCTACAATTCTTGAAGCTTCATTTGTTTTCTTAGTACAAAGCTCATTACAAATAATGGCAACACCGTATTTACTGTTTTGCAATGCTACATGTTGTGGAGATACTGAACACAGATTCTGTATTGTCTTATATGATTGTCCTTATCTTGTGATCAATTTTTAAGACTGAGGTGGAATTTCATAAAAAATTGTTATTTTTTGTGTCCAAACTTTTAAACTACATTTCCACTACCTTTTTTTTTTTTTTCTCTGGCAGAAGGTCTGTCCATGTAGCATTTGTTTAACTAAGATTTTTTTTCTTTTTCTTCATTTTTATTCATGGTGTTTAAGAGATTTCTGATTGTGATAGCATCAGTACTATTGGAGACATAGCCAGATAGCTTGCTTCTAAACATTCTATTTCAACAAGCAATGCTTCCATTTTTAAATGTCTTGTTCTGCAAGTTAATAGTCAAATAGGGATCTAATTTTGATCATGCATATTTTTCATAATTTAATAAATAATTTTGATATGATTTCCACAAATCCACTATTAGATTGAAACATAGAATTCAATTATGCTTTCTTGAAAAAAAAGGTAAATTCATAAAAAAAAGAGAAGTTGTGGTGTAGTCATGTCATTAACATATGTAATGAAAGATGGATTTTTAGAGAGCAGCTACATAGCATTCTCCAAAAGTGCTATGTGTGGATACTCAGAATAATAATCAGTAGCTATCTGATTCTTCTGAGGATATACAAATAGAACTATGTCAATAGCAATCCATGTATGCAACTGTTCCTTGAGAGTATGCAGTCTTTTTTTCTAGCTTTTTTGTTTGTATATGGTACTATGGCACATTTTAAGATTTACATTCTTTATAGGATTTTGTTTGCATTTTGTCTTGTCTGGTTTATTTCACTTAGTTGTAGACTCTCAAACTACTTTACTATGCATGACCAGGCGATGTTAAGTAAAAGATAGCTATATTTCTTCAAATTCTTTTTTCAGCAGCTGCACTTTCCTTCATTAAAATTAAAAATATTTGAGAATCTTCAAATAGGTGTTGTAGTTTCAGAGACTTTGGGCAGTGTCAAAGTGTTCAGCAGCTCTCATATTCTCACTTTACTGCCTATTTCTATCTTCCTCTGTTGGTCACAGTCTTGGTTTTACTTCAGCATCTGGTATTGGGGAACATTTTGGGTGATATTTAGTTATAAATATAGGGTGAAAGGTACATCAAAGTTAAATTTTTACTGGAACAACAGGTTGTGGTTTAACTCAACAGGCAGGTAACCACTACACTCAATCCCCAACCCCAGTGGGATAGGAAAGAGAATTGGGGGGGCAGAAATTAAAATTTGTGTGTTGAGATAGGGACAGTTTAATAGGACAGAAAAGGATGGGAAAACAATCCAGGCAATACTAAAAATACTACTACTATTACTGATAAAAGACTTAGAAAAAACAAATGATGCACAATGCAGTTGCTCACCCCTTGCTGACCAATGCCCAGCCAGTTTCCAAGCAGCAGCACCTTGGCCCACCTTCTCCCTAGTTTTATTGCTGACTAGACATCATATGTTATGGAATATGCCTTTGGTCAGTTGTGGTCAGCTGTCCTATTTGTGTCCTCTCCTAACTTTTTCTGCACCCCTAGCCTACTCACTGTTGGGCTGGTGTGGGAAGTCCTTGACTCTGTATAAGTGCTGCTCAGCAATAACAAGAACATCCCTGTGTTATCAACATTGTTTCCAGCAGAAATTCAAACCATAGCCCCATACTAGCTATTATGAAGAAAATTAACTGTACTGTAGCTATAACCAACACAGGAATTTAGTGTCACAATAGAACTTAACCTGAATTCTTTTTAGAATGTTACATCCATGCTAAAGACCAGTCAAGTACAGCTAATCTACAAACTGGAATTCAAGCCTGCTGCAATAAACTATTTAAAAGTTACATTCTCACAGAATGTGACAAGCCATTGTCCCAAAAACCTGTCTTCATAGACAATTTTGGAATATTTGTTAATAAATAGGTACTTTCTTGACATTTTCTCAATCTGCTTGTCTGATACAGGGATTTATCTACTTCAAATTTTTTAGAATTGTGTCTAACATTAAAATAGATAACAATATTACATATATGGCACATGCAAAAAACAAAATTATAAAATGCCAAATTATGATAATAATTTGTTAGGCTCATGTTGCAGAAAATTCCATCTTATATTCACTTAATTTTATATTCCTTGAAAGGGACATTTTCTATGGGGTCTCTACCATGTTTTTTCCCCAAGTCACTCAGAAAAAGCATTTTATAAAAATCACATACAGTAAAATGTGTGCCACTTGATTTTTGTTGAACACCCTAGCAAAGAATGAAATTATATTTCAGGCCTTCCAGCTTCTTTCAAGAAAATAACATTTCAGAGGAGCAGATTCACAAGGGAAAAGAATTAAATAGTATTTCCTCTACTCATTCAGTAAGACTCATTTTATAGTTGATTCCTAAATCTTTTTGAGAAGACATTCCACCATTTAGTGCTCTTTTATTTCCTACTTAAGAACTGTTAAACGAAAAATTGCTCCAAGCACTAATAAAGCTGTAATAGAAAATGTATTATGTATTTATTTATGAGAAACATGTTAATTTGCAGTCTGTATAAACTGGAAGTTCAGCCAATTCCTGTATTTCTAAAAAATCAGTAGCTAGTAACAATTACCAGGACTGACAGGCAAATAAGTTAGCATGTAGTGGATGAATAGAAGAGGTGGATTACTTTTATTAACCAAGTATAACAGTGAAAGTAACAAATATTCTGAATCTAACAGTCAATAATTAAATTAGACCTTTGGCTTTGTAACATAGTTGACAGTTTCATCAGTGTAGCATTGACACATCATGCATTTGATCTGAGTTGATGTGAGCGGTGGCTGAGTGAAGCAATTTAAATATTGTTTTTTTAAATAAATTATTGATTATTCATCCCCTGTAGATATACAAGTCACGTAGTTAAAAAAGTTTAAGAGTAACTGACTAGGCTGTTGGGTTTTCTGAATTTCACTTTAGAGCTGTTGCAAATACTCTGTGGCTTAGGTAACTCTTGTCTCACACCAGTTTTGTTGGGTTGGTTGGTTTTGATTAGTTTTCTCTTGCTAGGCTATAATTTGTCATCAACATAGTGTTTCTTTCCAAAATATCCAACTACTTAACCTATACAGAAATATATGGGCATCGGGTATATTTAGTTACTTTTTCATTCATATGTGATCATAATGCATTTGGGTATGTGTAAGCTGTTTAGCTTTCTTTGTCTTACCTTTCTGTTTTTCTTACTTTTTTTCTTGGAGAGAAGCTGCCACTCACAGGGATATGCCCACATAGACATTATTGAGCTTACTTGTTTAATATTTTGGGCAGAGAAAAGTTAATTCTGTTTGTGCGCTGAGCCGTGAAACCACATGGATGCAATTAACCCAGCAATGAAATGAAATATGGCATTTTAGTCTGCAATGTTGTAACACTGTGTGGTTTCTTTTGGTTTGGTGTATGGTCAGAATATGATAGAAAAACTCCATAAACATTCCCTTAGATGAGCTATATGTTGTAAAGTACTTAAGTCCTCTACATATGCTGACTGTGCAGGAGGGCTTTACAGGACTCCACAACTGAAAATTTACCTAGACATTCTGAAAACCCAGCAGATTGAGCTGAACCCAAATGAACAAGAAGGAAGGAAAAATTGTCCAGATGCCCATAATCCATCTGCTTATGGGAAAGAAGTAATAAGTGAATGACAAAGCAAATAAATTTCCTTTAAACTTTCCAGTGCCATGCTTCTTTTTCTTTATATTCAAGGTTTTCAAATAAATCCTACATTGCTGAAAATCTCTTGAAGGCAGTCTTTTAGAGACTGATTATTTTTAGAAGCTCTCCAAACATTTTTTAACGACATTAATGTGATTATGGTGTTTGTTTTTTTCCTTTCAATTTAAAATAAAAAGGCTATCTTTGTTATTTGCAAGCTTTAGTTTTATGATAAAAGGTTTCTATCAATAAATAAATAAGGATAAACATTCATTATGAAATACATACCTCCTCTGTGCCCTCTTTTGGTAGCAGATATTGCTATCCTGAAGGCTACAATTTATTTTAAAAAGCATCTGGGATTTAGGTTTTAATTACCGATCAAAAAAAAAACCGTAATAAAAGTAACACACAGCAAAAACTATCTTTGTTGGCTGTACTGAGTACTGAGGTCTTTAGTAAACAGCTTCTATTAGAGATAAACCAGACAAGTGTGATATGAAGGGTTCATTCAGATGTCTACTTACCTATCCATTTTCATATTCTTATGATTACATAAAACTTGAAGCTTTTTGGTCTTATTTTATACAAGAGATTAAATAAAGCCACGTTGATTACAGTTTATAAATTGACTGCATGCCAATTATACTGGAGGTTTACAAAAGGTAATGAATAGAGTATTGACTGTGTCTGTTTACTATGCACTCTGCATTGATTTCTGGTTTGTTAGAACTTTTCACGCATCAGCACTGGAACCACCAGTGGTAGCATTCTCAGAGGAACCCAAGAGTGCTATGGGTCAATAATTGAACCATATACCATACATACTCAGTTCAAATTAATCACCATGGACCAATTTCAGTCCTAGCATAAGTGGGTAAAACAGCAGGATTTGATTTTGATAGAGCTTTATTGACATACTAGGATATCTTTTTAGAAATGTCTACCATAGTTCTGTTTGAGTTTCTGAAAATTATGAAGTCTTTTTCTGTATTCCTTACATTTCACTATTAGATAGGTCCTTCATTTCAATTGATAATTGGTGATTTCATGTTTACTTTTGGATTGGGGACCCGAAAATTTGATGTACTGAAAGCTTTTTTTGAAGCTGAGAGGAAACAAAGTAAACTTTTGTACATTAAAGGCCACAAAAATCTCTCATAGTCTGGTGTTTAGGTGTTAAAAGCCAAACTGACCACACTGACCCAGCTGGATCTTAGAATGTAACAAAAGAAAACATTACCTTCATTTGAGTTAGTTCCTTGAATTTTTCGTCTGATTGTCAGCATTTCTTAATACTGGTCAGTGTATCTGCAGCTGATACTGTTGAAGAGATTCGGAAACTGATTCACAATTTGTTACATCCATTTGATGACTTTTAAAAAAACTGTATGCTGTGCTCTTTCCACTTACTGATGAAACAATTTAGCCTTGCCATACATGATCAGCAGTGAACATAATACTCTAGGCACAGTGTTAAAAAAGGCTATTACATGGCTGCTCTGTAAAATGGTTTTCTGCATATGAGAGTATCTATTCACTTTTCTGATGTCAGGGAACAATGTGAGCATTTGTACGAGAATTGAGTAAGAAGATCTTGGTGTGTAACAGACAATAGAAGCGAGTACAAGAATGAAAGAACTATATAATGCATGTAAGCTCATGTTTGTTCTAGATTAGCCCTGTACTTTCTATCTGGGGTAGTGGCCAAAAATGCATCCAATTTAATGAATGCTTTATTGAGAATGGAATTACTGTCTTTGTGGTTTCACCTTCCACATCCAGCCAACAGCAGTGAGAGATTTGCAGAGCTGGAACTTACACTTCCACCATACGTAGTAGATTGTAACTTCCAACTGGGATGTCAAGTTTTTTACTTCCAAGGGATTACCCATGAAAAGGGCTTTTGTAACTGAAAAAAATACATTGCCAGGACCAAGACAGCCAGGATCACAGTCATGTCAACGATTGCTCCAGTGAAACAATATTCTCTTGTGCTTGGTGTCTCCTCCAGCCTCAGGTGATGAGAATCATAGTACCACTCAGTTCTTGCACAGAATATAAATCCTCCTCTTACATTTGATTTGTAACAGTGTTTAGTGAAATACATGCACTAACCATTAATTCAATATCCAGCTCTTTTCTCATTAGTTTTCCACCTGCTTCCTTGACTTTGCTTACAACAGCTGCTAAATATATGCTAAGCTACATCAATCTAATCATGTAAGGCAAACAAAGATTAAGACTTTTTATAGTCAAAAGCTCATGAGCAACATCAAACTTACCTTATTTACATCCAGATAAGTTATTTTTTTGTAGATAATTTAAACAACTGTGTAATCTCTGGCTGGTATGGGTACTCTGCAACATAATGTTTAGACTTTAAAACCATGGACTTCTCTAGTGTCTAGGCTTTCAGTGCTGTTTATGCTTCTCACATTCATCACATACTGTGGCAGTTTTGTGAATGTCTGTAAATCACTGCTTGCTTTTAACATTTCTTAATTTCATGCTGTGCTGTTGTATTATTACATGATAATAATTTCACATTTCTCTTTCTGTCCCTACTATTTATTTTTCTCTTGCATTTTTTTCCACTGAGAGTATTTAGCCTAGAGAACAGATGGCTCAGAGGGGGTCTCATTGATGTATATAAATACCTGAAGGGAGGGTGCAAAAAAGATGAAGCCAGGCTTTTTTCAGTGACAGGGCCAGAGGCAGCTGAAGCTTCCTTTCATTGCAAAGTATATTTCTTATTAAGGCATATAACATTTAATGTAAGTAAATGAATATAAAGAATATGAAGAAAGACGTGATTACAGTCAATGGAGAAAAATAATGACATGCAATTGTGCAGCTTGCAGAAATTCCTAGAAGTAACAGAAAACATAGCAACAGAGAAAAAAAAGTGCTCAGAATACCCCAAATTATTTACGAAGAAAGATTGAAAAAACATGCTACAAAGTTGAGGAAAAAAAGAGAAGCCTGTGGTTAACAGACCTCATATAGGACAATTAAGTGTGTGCCATAAGGAAATACAAATACTATAAATATAAGTGCATAGGACCCAAAAACACAATAGACACCAAAACCACAGTGAAATCAAGTTATGAGAGGTATTTGAACTATTCAGGAGGCCAATACAGAGAATAATGAGAATATGTTATATTATTATAGAAATACGTGGAAGTTATATATCATGTGTATATAGGTATATGTATTTTATGTATATATAATCTAACAGAAACAAAGATATGGATGCTAGTGTTTTTGAAAAATTTAAACTAATGAATTTTGTGTCCCTTATTCTTCCTAAGTAATTGCTAGTAGTATGATGTGTAGTTCCTTTGAGACTTTCCAATATTCTTTCTGAAAACATTAAATTCTTCAAAATATTCCTTTGTCCTTTTTCTTAATGGATATATTGACAATATAGTAAACAATTCCTATTTTTATCATAATTTCAGTAAGCAGAGATGCAGAGATGGTGTGTTTTATAATCACCTTAATTCAGTCTATTTATTTATTTATTCTTAAACTTACTGATGGGAGGTAAAAGAGTATTGCCTACTCTCCTTTTAGGTGTGTGACACCCTCATATTCACATAAGAATTGCATCTGCCTCCCTCACTGCTAGGCTTTCAGATGCTTCCCGAACAGTGCTTGTTATGTGTATGCTTTCCCTGTGTATGTATATAAAAGTCTTTTACTGAATTCTCCTTAAAATCCTTCAATGTCATCATTCTTATTTTTCCATCAGTCTGATTTGCAATAATATTTCCATTTGTACTTATAGTATATTTTCTCAGGAAGTAATCTTATCTTTCTTTTTTTTTCTTCTGGAAGCAGGAGAAAGGACTGTTTACATTCTCAACTTTTCTCTATACAGACACAGTAATTTCATTTCTTTTTCTTCACTTGAATTAGTAGCAATAACAATAGTAAAATAATAGTAAAATAATTTAAGAAAAATATTATCACCAGCTAAAAAAAAAAGTCCGGAATTAATTAAGCTTTGTAAAGTTCATGTGTAAAACTGTGTCAGAAGACATTCCTTACATAGATAACAAACCAAGTAAAGAAGAGATACAGCCTCTTACAACTTTCAGCCTTTCAGAAGTTTTTTCAAAGTACTGTTTGACTAGATTTTATTCTTCTTTCTGTTCCCGTTTGTAGCGTGCTCTTATGGTGTTGAAATGTCTCAAAGCTTTTAATTTCTGCCATTTATTTTTCTGAGGCACATTCATAGTCTTCATTCACTTCAGAGTTTATGCTGGCAACCTTCTGTTAGCATGTGGAGTTATTTCAGTTGGCAGTATTTTTTTATGCTGTATGGCAGATTCCACTTTGGTTTTTTGCCAAGTGAATCACCAAGTGAGGACAGCCAGCACTCACCAGTAAGTTAGTCCTCAATAGTGACAGTGGGAGTGTTTTCAAATGACTCATCACTTGTTCTTCAAGCAGGAAGGCAAGGGAATCCCAACTCTGAGGGCAAATAGGTTTTTTTTGGATTACCACAGGAGTACAGAGGAAATACAGAATGAGATGCCATGTCACAGAAAAAGAGACTGTACTACACATTAATTCGATGACTTTAACAAAAAGGCAGAACTGTGTTTAGGTAAGATTTAAACAGACTTAACATACATCTGTGGGAGTGTCCTTTGCATATGTTTCTTGTGGTGGTCCTTGTGATATTCCTTGATTTTATGCTGTTTCTTGATGATCTTCGGTTAGGACGCTCTTTTTAGTGTTTTCTTTCAACTTTCCTGTTCTTTCCATCACTCTTAAAATTTTAAGTGCACTGCAGAAACAATTTCTTCTGTGTAATCTGGGTCATTGTGACATCTGTCACAGACAGACCCCCATTTCATGTAGTTTCCCTTCCTCCTGAGCGAGGTTTAATGCCGATAATGTATTTTAAGTGTCAACTTTTCCCATTTTTTTGTTCTCCAATTTGGTCAAATGACACTCAGGGATTATACTACTACCTGAACAACAGTGTGTCCCATTGAGTATGCAAAATGGATTTGTAATTGATGATGCACTGAAAAATAATGTTAAGGAATCTGCACCTATATCATAATGGCATTCTAGTTAGGGATTTGGATTACTATTTTAATGTTTTCTTAGATGCTGCTTGTACTTTTAAATTACAAATGACAATATGGAATGATAACTCTGGTAGACCTTCAAGTAATTGGAACTGAGGATTTTCTAACTCTCAGGCACAGTCTGGAAACATATGAAAAACAAGGGTTTTTTCTGCTTTTTTTTTTGACACAAGTCCGCTTGATTTACTTGTTCAGAATTTTCCATTTTTCTTGCCATTTCTCACCCATAGAATATCACACTCATTTTGTAGCAGGCAAAACATTTTACAGAAATTAAAATTGAGACACATAAAGGATGAGTATTCCTACTGTATTATAGAGGATTGGTCATACTAGCTATATGCAGACAAGTAAATAGACCAAATAGTTTTGAAATAACAGTCTTGATATAATCACTCGTAATTTCTATCTTACTTTGTTAGCATGTCTGTATGCCTTAAAGAACAGTCTTTTTAATGTGTCCCAACCTGTCATTAATCAGAAGGTTTATTTTTTGGTTTAGATTTTGTTCTTTCAGGAGCTTGATCTTTTTGTCTTTGCATAGATGAAAACTTAAAGTTATAGACAACACTTTGGGCAATACTATTCCCAGTTAATCGGAGAATTTTACATCTATTTTTTGTCAGATCCTCTTAACAGATAATATTTGGAAGGTAAGAACTCTATGAAAGTGGGAAGGAAGAACATTGAGATAATCCTGCCTGCCTGTCTGTCTGTTAGTACAAATATGGCTCATTCTATCCTTTCAAGAACTGCTCAGTGCAAATGTGAATGTAGTTCTTCCCTATAGCTATTTCTTTGGAGAAATAGCTGTTTGCTATTTGTTTAGATCTGAGCCCCATAACCTACTCTAAAGGAATGGAAATATTAGTACTGCATTCTTTCCACATAATTTTAATATTAAAAATATTCCATGAGAAATATGATTTCTTCACTTATCAATGCATATAAATACAATGTTTTCTTCAGTAAAATTTATGAGAGAATCCAGGTGCATTTTCCTTGAACATTGCAATAAAATCATCTAGTGCATTATAAAAATTAAACAAATAATTTCCTGTGTGGTCCTAGGACCTATTTGGTTCAATTTCTATTAATTGGGTATTTCTCTTACAGTCAAGCCATTCTCATTTGTTGAAATGCCAGTTCTTAATGTATCTCATAATGTCTGCTGGAGGATGAAATTACTCACAAGAGAGGGCCCCCAAAGAAGGATCAATATATTTATATTAATGTAAATTATCAGTGGTTAATAAATGCTGTAAACAATAAGCAATTAAATCCTTACTGTATTCCTCTTTTGAAACCTAACCTTCCTGTCAATTTTGCAAGTTAGTAGTAAGATTAATTTGTCAAGTATAGAAAATAGGAGCAATAAAATCCTAACCAGTAGTCTTTTTATTCCATGAAAATAAATATTTGGGATCAGAAAGCAAACTAGACATTAAGGAATATACTTAGTTTTCACAAAATAATTCTTGAAGTAGTGCTTATTCATATCACCAAATAAGTGTTTGTATTTATGTTTAATTCTACTGCCTATACGACTTTAATTGGTACCTGTATATGATACATTTACTGTGATAGTGGAATAGTGTGAGCTTGTGGAAGTAGACATATAATATTTGACTGGTATGTGTATCATTTCAAAACCACAGAAAATTACAATAATCTGGACACTGAAAAAAAAAAAAAGGTAAAAAATCATGTCTGTATGTACCTATGTGTAAGTCTGGTTTTTTCAGAATTCTTTGCCACCTGAACAGAGATAAAACATGCCCTTGTTTGGTGTGAGTACATGTGTATACCAATGCACTGACAAATGTAGCTGATGGTTGTGTACCTTCACTGAAACCAGATGGAGACGGAGGAAGAATGTATACTTCAGAAAGAACAAAGACTAAAGAAACAAGTCATAATACTATGAAAAAAACAAAGGAGAACAAAGACTTAGTATCTAACATGAAAGAAATAGTTTGACAACCACTTTTTAGCCATCAGAATAGAAACCAAGTCCCAAAGCTCCAGAATGGAAGTACTCCTACTAATATTGTGGCTCTCACAGAAGTGAGAATAGACAATGCATACTCCTTAGGGTATATTTCTGGGCCAAATGGAATATTATTCTCAAACTCTCAAAGTAATCCAGATAATGATGTCCTTATCTGATGGCTTTTTCTTTATTAAAGCAGAGGGAAAGAATGAACTGAAGTCCCTAGTGTTGAAAGCATGATTATGTGAGTAAAATTCTACACTTGAGGGTTCAAAAAAACCATATCCTTTGGGGGTCAGGCATGTATTCTGTAGCACATACTCATCCATCATTTTCAATAACTAATTATTTTTGTCAGAATTCTTAATAGATGTGAGTCTTATGTAAGACACAGATAGGTAAAGCTTACTTAATCATGCTGTATAATATGGCATATGCCAAGGGTAAGTACCTTGGCAAAACACATTTCTTTATTCATCAGTAGGCAAGCTTTTCATTATATCAGTTTGAGAAGAGATATATATTCATTCACAAATAGTCTAAGACTATTTCCTATAGAGCATTTTGAAGTTTTCTCGTTTTTATTTCAAGAGGAAATTTCACACATACACTTCTGAATTTTATGCTAACGAAAACAATGCAAGTGGGGTGTAGTTTGAGCTTATATGGAAGTCAGTTACCTGCTTGGTATATTGATTTTCAGTTCACTTAAAAATTATTTTCATGCAGTACTGCAAATAGTAGACGTATAATCATATTACTGTTTTGCACCCACAGTGCATATGTGGGTGAATAAACACATTCATAAAGCTAAAGATAATTACAATTATTTTAGCTCTTTGGGCTGTTACATTATTATACAGTATTAGAATAACTTCCTGTGCACATGGCTGAGAGAGCCCATAAATTAAGCTGATAATATCCCAAATAGATGCCCCCCAAACTATTGGAATGTAGCTGTAGTGTGATCTTTTCCAGATATCCTTGTCTCAATTTTAGACTTGAACGTATGATACTTAGTTTGTATATAAATTTCACAGTATAATTAATGTCTAATAATGCAAATAAAAAATTAGTTGGTTTTTTGAGGTGAAGGATCAAATCTTTATCTTGCTGATACAACTTTCTGTCTTTTAGCCACTGAGTGGCTAAAGATACCGAACACCTTCAGAACATTTGCATGCACCAGGAAACATTAAAACATTGTTTTTATTGGTATGTGAATGAAAGCCAGAGTGACACTTTTTTATTGTTTTAATGATTAGATCACTACAATTTGTGTCTAATTGTATATTCAGCAAAGTCATTAAATGACCAATACTTACATAGCTAAAGCTCTTTAGTTCATACACGTTTGTATACATCTTACTAGTTATGTGAACTTAGAAACATAAGTAAGGAAACAGAAGCTACAGTTCTTGTGTGCCTTTCATTTGTATTAGGAAAGAGTCTGGAAGGAAGAAATCCCCTGATCCTCAGTTACCCAAGGATCAAGGAGATAGCTGCCAAGGGAACTAGTGAGGTGTACATTTTCATTTAGGTAGTTATGATATTACTTGCCAAAAATCTCATGGATGTTTTGTTAAATAAACCTTTGAATTGGCAGATGTGAATTCTGGTGTCTTGAAGCTGATTGGATTGAAAGAGGGTGCAAAGGCATTCAGAAACACAGCTTTGCTATTAGCTTAGCACAAACCTCTTTTGCCATTGTATTTTTCAATTGACCTCTCAGTAAAGGTTAGAGAAAGACATATTGGCTTCTCTTTGACACTTACATGGGCTTGTTTTTCTCCTTTTTATTTTTTTTTTGGGGGGGGGGGGGGTTGTGGGTTTTTGTATTTTTTTTTTTGTTGGGGTTTTTTTTTTTTTTTTGTATTTTTTAGTTGTATTTTCTGTGTTATTTACGCCTGCCCCGTGCCAGCTTAGAAATCATTAAAAGAATATTTAAGAGTGAAGACACAATTGTATTTCCTTATTTTTCATGTAAACTTTTTCCTCTTTAGTAACCCACAAACTGCATTTAAAATTGGCTTTACATTTGTTTACAGAAAGATACTTTGACTATTTTTGTTAAATTTTGGTAAATTGGACTATTCATATCCCTGCCTTAGGAACAGGACATGAGCTTCTGCTGATGAGTGGTAAATCTTCAATTTGATGAGTTCTTAATGTTTCTGTTTATGTTAAGAGTCTTAACCTTCATCATGTGTTTACACCATGCTTATGAGTAAAAGGAAATATGCATATGATAGAATTCTAGAATGCTACATTGGAAGGGACCTCAAGGATCAGCTGGTCCAACCTTTCTTGGGAAAAGCACAGTCTAGATAAGATGGCCCAGATGAATCTTAAGGGTGTTCAGTGTTGGGGACTACACCACTCCCCTGGGGAGATTATTCCAACAGCTGATTGTCCTTGTGAAGAATTTTTCTCTTGTGTCTAATAGGAATCTCCTGAGTAATTTGTACCCTTTGTTACCCCTTGTCTTTTCCATGTAATTCCTTAGAGAATGGGACTCTCCATTTTCTTTGTAGCCACAAAGTCTATGTCCCGTGAGGCATGCATTAAAATGATTAATGAATGAAGGAGAAAAGCTTTAGTCTGTTGGTTCTTCCTGTGTGCTCATCTCACATGACTGAGATTGTGATGCACTCAAAATGGATTTTTCAGGTAATGTCCACTACTGTGTCTTTTGACTTAAAAGAAAATGTTAATCTACTGAATAAGCATAATTTCTCACGTCTCACATTATGCATAATTAATTTTTTACTACTTTTTTTCTCAGCCCTTCTCAAAGTAAAATCTAAACAACTATGTAATTCACATTTTCATAAGAAAAGAGAACTTTTTGGGAAGCAAAAACTTATTGACTCTTAATAGGCCTTCCATTTGTGATTTTAGCTGTATAATGATAAGTAGGAATAATATATGCAATTTGTAATGCCAGGGATGGCACATGAAAATAATCACTTTGAAACATTATTTTAATCCTTTTATGTCTTATTGTGAAAATGTCTTTTTGCCTTTACAGTTTTGGGTTTTTTTTGGATCCATGTAGATAGAATCACAGAAATCTGTGTTTCCTCAAGGGCAAAATTAGTGAATCAAGACAGTAGAAAGAACTTCAGGTTAGTTCCATAACTGAAAGTAATGCCTCTTAAATATGAAAATTATCACTAGGTTTCATATGTCATTTTGACTAGATGTCCAAAATGCAATAGTCAGAATTGCTGCATATTTATAAGTTAACCTGAATAATTATGCAGGTTATGCAGTTATGCAAACTGCTTAATTTAGTGATGATCTGTCTTCTGTTACCCTGCCTCTTTCCCTTGTCTCCTCTCCTCTCCTCTCCTCTCCTCTCCTCTCCTCTCCTCTCCTCTCCTCTCCTCTCCTCTCCTCTCCTCTCCT
>JANIJG010004907.1:13444-28392 GCA_024611175.1 Megaceryle torquata | reverse complement strand
TAACCCTAACCCTAACCCTAACCCTAAACCCTAACCCTAACCCCTAACCCTAACCCTAACCCTAACCCTCTCCCTCTCCCTCTCCCTCTCCCTCTCCCCTTTCCTTCTAGGGTATTTTGGTTGTTCAGTTACCTGATGGATGCTTTGATGTGTAATTAAAAGCACAAATGCCAGCTTAAGTCTCCACTAGCTTTTGTTTTCTATTCCATGTCAGGATCTGAGCTGACATGGTTTCACAGACCATAACAATATATTTGCTCTGGGTAACATGTCTCTTAAAAGTCAGTAAATTATGCAAATCTCTATGGAGAACTAGAATGGGTTGCCTGGAAAAAGAATTGAAATCTCAATCCTTGGAGATACTGAAAAGCAGCCTGGACATGATCCTGGGTAAATGTCTCTAGGTGTCCCTCACTAAGCACAGAAGTTGGACATGAATGACCTCCAGAGGTTCCTGCCAATCTCAGTTTTTCTGTGATTGTGCCGTTAAATATTTGTGTCTGGTTAGCACTGTTTGTATGGAGTTTTTTACCATGCAGTAAGGCTGAACTTATACCCCTGGTATGTTGTTATCTGATTTCAGAATTCTGTATAATTTTTTGAGGTCCAATATTTAGCACTGAATATTTAGCAGTCCTGTGCTTTGTTTTACTATACCTTCTGCAGGTTCACAGGCATGGAGATTCCCATAAGATAGAAAGGAATTTTTTAGGAAAACACTGGGAATTTCTGTTGCTGGAGGAATTTGTGCTGCTCCACAAACTTCTTTAAGCACCAAGCCTCAATTGTGGGGTTGCAAGCTAATCAAGAAGTTTTCACAATGCTGATATTACTAGAAAAATATATTATTATATCCCAAATGGATTAAAAGCTCCCAGGACTAAGCAAAGGAACTGGGTAAAATAAAATGATGTCGAAATGCTAATTCAAAAGTGGTATTAGGAAACTTATAAGCTGTGCCAAATGTGTCATCTAAATCTCAGTCCCGAACTACGTATCTGTTTACATAGCAAGTCCTCTGTGTCAACTCATGAACACTTGAACACAGATTTGTAAGCAAGCAGACTTGGTAATTTTTTAAGCAACATTTCTCCCCTATATGCGAATCTTTCTCGAGATACAAAAATCTGGGTTTGTGCATGCAAACCATTATTTAAACACGAG
Organism: Megaceryle torquata; assembly: GCA_024611175.1. NCBI lineage: Eukaryota > Metazoa > Chordata > Aves > Coraciiformes > Cerylidae > Megaceryle > Megaceryle torquata. The sequence goes on along the minus strand of JANIJG010004907.1, from coordinate 27,228 downwards.
AAGATTTGCTATACCTCTTCAGTCAGGACTGTGGGTTGGCTGTGTGGAATCATTCCACTGCTGGGAGACAGCTACTTCTGCTGTGAGAGAGTATAGCTATTGCTACACAACAATACATCAATATTTATTCTAGCTGTTATTATTTAATGCCTGTAGTGGGGATATTTAGAGACACCTTTAGCTGTGTATAAACATAAGGAATACTTGGAATTTGAGGTTCTGCTGCAGCAGTTACAAATAAATAAATATGTATGGGACTTAGTGGAGCTACACACCCAGTCTTCTGTAGATCCACTGGTAGTGTGGGGACCTACACATATTCTTATTTCCATTGCTAAATAATAATATCTAAGGGATTAAGGGTCTGACCCCATTGCAGCTGGAGACTGTGGTGGCCCTTGGGAAAACAAACAGAATAAGCAGCCTAGTGTAGACAACATTTTAAATTCATATAAATGATCTGAAGTTTTCCCACAGACCTTGAGACAGTAGTGAGGCTTAAGAGTAGGGGAGACTACATCCCATTCTAGAATGGATGCATGCAAAAGCATGAAGTTTCTGTTTTCTGTTCTTCTTTCTGGTGACTTTTATATAGATTGATGTAATTTAGTTCTACATGAAGTAATAACTAAATATAAGAATTGTCATTATCATGTAGTAAAAGTCTAAAGGATGACTGACATACTTGTTTGAGGATTCTGAGCTAGCAAATATAAATTTATTAGGTTGTATTTGTTACCTGGCAAGTTGTTGGGCTAGGAAGTAAAATCCTGACTGAGCTCTCCCTACATGTAAACTGTCATTTCAATGCATTGAAAGTGTCATTAGTTTTTTTCTGCATAATCTATGAAGGGTTTTCAGATACTATCAAGTAAGTCTGTTCTGTCTTGTAAGGTAGTAGATCATTTTCTCCTGTTGCTCCTACAGTTAATGAAGAAATCCATCCTTTCTCTGTTGAAAGTAATTTATCTTTTGTACATTCTGGTATAATTCGTTTTGCTCATATCAGGCTAGCTTTGTGCAAGATTTCTCTCTCACTGGCATCGTGTCTCATCATAAATACTTAACATGTTTTTATTTTAATTTTTGATTCCCCTATTAATTTCTGAGATTGTTTGCCAGATTAAGGTCAGTATGTGTATCGGATCCTAAACGTCTTCCTGCTCTCCTCAAATTACTTGATAAAATCTATTGGCTTTTCACTGTATACTAAGTCTTAGAGAAGAAAAGCAGTAACAACAATACAAAAGACAGTACATTTTTATTGACAATGTAAATTTTATGTAACTTTATGGCAAAGAAACCTATCTTTCCTTTAGGGCAGGCATTTAAATGGGCAGCAAATAGTGAAGGTTAAAAAGAAAATAACTAAAATAAAAACTAAATAACTAAAATTATTTTTAATAAATGCTGGAATGGTCAAATTCCATGGTAAGTAGCTAGTGCTGTAGTAATAGAATAGAGATTTAATCTGGACTGTTAATTATATTGCTTACAGAATTATCAACTAGGGGAATTTCTTTTATTATTCACAAAAAAAATGTTTCAATTTTCCAGAAGAAATGACTGCTAAGTATCATCTTGTTACCAATAAACACTATCAGTGTGAAACTCTCGACTACCTAACATGGACATAAATCTGTTTCCTAAAGGCAAATGTTGAGGACTTTGAGTGACTAATGAGTTGAACATGGACTGTCTAAAACGTGGAAGTCTTTGTTCAAAAGGACTTTCTGTCACTTTTCTATAGTTGATGAACATATTACATTTCTGAATTATTTCTATAGGTCCCATTTCTGGCACACTAATTAAAATTACGTTAATATATTTTTATTTAAGGAGTGAATTATTATAAAGTCAGTTACATAAATCCATCCAGATACCTCCAGGTTTCAGAATTAAATTAGAAAATGCTTTTCATTTTGTGTAGATTTTTTAAAAATGTCTTCCCCACAAATATAAATAGAACACATTTCTTGTGTGTCTCTGTTAAAGCACTGCTTTAATTACTATGCACAAGTTAATAAACAAACCTACCATATGCTGCCAAATTAGTCAAATGCCAGGAAAAGCTAAATAAAAACATGGAGACAAACTTTTAATTACACTCTCTGAAAACCTTTGGCATTAAGTAATATTCTTTACTTAGCATTCTGTTTCAGTGTGAAAGGGCAGAAAATATGACCAAGCTAATATATCAAATGGTAATAAAAGAACTTTCTAAGAAAGAAGGAAATAAAACATTGAGGGAGAGGGAAATTTAGAGCACAGAATGTTGTTTATATTTATCCTCATTTAAACTTCTTTATAAACATACAAAGCAAATGGTTAGACTTGACTGTTTTTTTGCTGAGAAGACAATTACAATTCAGAACATAAGTGTAATAAAATCCCTTTTTTATAAAGAAACCTATGACACAAATCCCACACAATTAAGATGGAATCAAAATATATTCTAAAATAATTTGAATAAGAACAGTGAATCCCAAAAGTATAGGTTAATAGTGCACTGAAAAATACTTATCCCCAAGCAGTCTACAAAAAAAAGTTTAAGTCATGTTCAGATTGGACTTTACAGAGCATTCAACAATGTCAGTACTTTCATTGAGGAAAAAAAAAACCAAACAAACCAACCTCTAAAAAAACACAACACTTCGAAAGCATTTCTTCTCCTCTTAGGGCAATAGAGGGTAGACCTACCCTATAAATAGTGTCAGTGAGGTGAAGTAATCTAATCTAAGGCCACTGCTGCCTTCCTACTGAATCTGATACCACAGGAAAAATGAATTATATACCTATTCCACAATATCACTAGACCGGTAGTTAAGGTGGTCTTATAGGTGACAAGAACCAAGGTCCTTCAAGGAAATGAACGAACTGAAAGATTTCCCATGGTTGCTATATATTTAGATGACTACTTTAGGGTATTACAGAGGATATCGTGTCACTTCCTCATCTTTTTCCACATTTCTAGAGGAAGACTCAATACAGTATTAGGTAAATATTTATTTCATGGAGAAATAACATCAGTTGTGAATTCCTAGGCCTTTTGAATATTTGGAGCCAAATTCTGCAAAACTTTATTTTTATGAGTAGTCTTATTACTAGTAGTCCTAACACATCGAGTACAAGTCACCCTCACAGAAATTTGCATAGTTTGATAGCTAAACTTCTTCCATGAAGAAAATGTTACATCCAAAATCCTGTGGTTCTTACAACTTATTCACTGTTTATTCAGGCAGATTCTCAATGAAGGAATCATTTAGTTGAGTCCTGATTACATTAAGTCAATGGAAACAAACAATTGGTAAAAGCTGAGTAATTCTCAAAATGCTACCTAGTTAATGTAATTTGATTATTCCACATAGATGAAGTTTAATCTTTCAAATAATAGAGAAACTATAATGTAGGTAAGTAAACATTACTAGAAAAGTTAACACTTAAGACTGCGTTTTTAACATTATTTTATGAAACAAACAAATGCAATGTACTCATTGTACTCCAAGAGATGAGAAAAAGAAAAATATAATTGTAGTTTCCTTGAATGCCCTTCAGTTATTTCATTGCTACATTGTTTGAAATGGAACAAAATTATTGCTCCTTCATTGCTGTATAAAAACCATTAAGATTATAAACAATACTGCAGCTGACTGGGCTGTTATCTTAATAGGGTATTCATCAAAGTCTTTGCAGATTCGCAGTGTAATGTTTCTCAAACTGAAACTGGAGTATTATTATGTAAAATTTTAATTTAATTCCTGTTTTATAAGAATAATATTGAAAGCATAGAGTGTTATTTGGATTTTTTTTTGATTGCTTTGTCAGGGTGATGACTTAGAAACACATCATATGTGCACTATATACTTTTCTAGTCTATAATGTTAGCTACACATGAAATTTATCATGCATTTGTTCAATCAAGGGAAAATATTTCATATAATTCTAATATCCACAAGTTGATAGTTGCTATACATCTAGAGCTCATGCTATTACAATGCTATTACTGACTACCTCAGATTTACACTTAACATTCATTTGGACTATAGGAAGGCACCCTGAAATTATTTGCCCCTTGCAGATGCAAAAAAGCAAAGGAATAATTTATTCCCAAAGTTTATGAGATCTTGTCTGAAGTGCTTCATCTATGATGTCGTCAATAGAGGTGAATCAATCAAATTTATGGGAAAAATTACCTTACTAGATGCATGTATGTGATTCCTACTGATTTCCATCATAAGATATTGGTTTGGATGGGCAGGACAGATAGTTACATGGAGAGAAGACTACCCTGAATTTTGAGTTTTAATAACACTTGTGTAGCTACCAGTGAATTTTTTAGTATTTTTTTTTTCCCCCACAAAACATGTGTTTATGCTTCAGGGTAGACTTTCCCCTTCAGGACAGGTATCTTAGAAAAACTTTTCCACATGCTGGAAAACCAACAGATTTTAGGTATCGTATTAGCTACTATTTACAGTATGGATTTCACTGAAACTAATTTATTTTGCATAACATATTTCTTCTATCAGATAGTCAGTAGTCACTAAGCAAAGAACATTGGCATAGTTTAGACCCACTTAAAACAACTGATGGAAATGGGAACAGAATGAAATCTGGGCATCTTATTATTCATATTAATGTATATGCTTTCCTGTAGTTCAGTAGTCTATGCTCACAGTGTGTTGTTTCTGTACAGCAACTATATTTATCTATTTTTGTCTTAAATTACATTTTTAAATACATGCCATGAATAAACAATTTTGTTACCTTTCTTAGCATTATGAACAGGCTTTCTATCAGTGATAACTTTGATACTGTTACTACATTTCTACTCCTATCATATGTATATTAATCTGTAAAGGAAAATATAATTTTTACATCCTAAATTCTAGAAATCAGAATTCTGTACTTGTTATTATGTAGCAGAGTTTTAACAAGCCTGCACTGTCATACATAGTTTAATATGGTCTATATAGACTTTGACATCATCTATTGTGATCTCTGGGGAAGTTATTTTTAGACATGTATTAACTTTTTTTTTTTTAATTGAATAATTTAGAAAACCTACTCCTAACTAATTCCATTTAATATCCATTGTATATATCTGCATGTCATACTGCACTGTAGTAGCTGTCACCCTGTGCTGCAGGTTCCATGTAATGGAACAGGATCATAAACCCAAGTATATTCTGCACTGATATAGGCTATTCAATAGTTGAAACTGTTACTAAATTCAACATGATTGTGCATTTTCTTAATATGTTAGTATAAAACCAGGGTTTTCAACTCAACTGTCAACTTTCTGTTGTGGTGATTAAGAATTCTTACATCACTGTTTGAAAAAATGTAATACAAAATTGAGCCGAAAAAATCATAGTCTAAAATTTCAAGTTCATTACTCTTACTCCTACATAATCAAATCTTATGTACATGGCTAAATCATTAGTTACATTACAAGAAATGACAGTATCCTGCTATGCTCATCTGATAGTATAAGGTGTAAGTTTGTAATGTAGTATTGAAAAGCTACAAAACCTCCTGCTTGTAACTTAGCAGTTGCTTAAAAGTATGAAACAACAATTTAGGACAGAAAGCAAATTAGTTTCAGTCATGTATAATTGTTCTTCAGTATAAAGTGAAATGCAAAGTAAATGCAGACATAAAAAGAATGTTGATGTGCTTTTAAATATAATAGATGTAAAATCTTTTGGAATCTGCAAAAACATTCAGTACAGGTATTTAGCAAAGAGAAGGGAGGCTTGCAAGGGTGAAAATAGCTGTATCTATTTCAAGACAGAGGCTTTATCCATATTGTTGGAATTGCTTGTATTATGTTTCTGAGATGAATGTATCTTCAAAAAATTCTCCTTCAGACTTCTTTTCTAAGAAAAATAAAAGTTCATTAAAAATGCGGTTTAGGATCCTCCTCTGTGCTAAAGGATTACCTTTTCCTGAGAAGTCATAGATGTGAATCCAGATTACAATTGCATACACATAAGAATCTGTAGTTTATACAACATAGGAATATTAAGATGTTACACTTCAGTTTATTTTTTTTATTTTACAGTTCCTGTGCCAGTGTTAAAGTTTTGGCTTGCTTAGCAAGACTATGATTGGGTTTTTTGTCAAGAAGACTCTGAGAAGTTGTAAAAAAGAGTTTTTAAATATGCTGTATAGGTTGAGTAATGACTCAATATTTACTAATCAGAAAACACTTATCTCACCTTATAACATGTACAACCATCTGGTTATCAAGTCTGCTTAAAGGTACATAGTGCAGATGCATAGAATAAAACCAGTTTCTATAGGAGTGATGTTAAGAGCATTTTCACAAAGGGGATAAAATTTAAATCTTACCAAAGAATAGTATTAGTCAGGCAGATTAATTTTGATTTCTTTCCTACTCCTTAATGAAAGCAAGCTGGGTTGCTTTTTCCTGTGACGTATAAGGGAAGATTGTTTTCTCTACATACAATCACAAGAACAAATTTTAAAACTAAGTTTCTCATTTAACTTTTTGTTCTGTTTTTATCCCACCACATCTTTGCAATTTATTTAAAATACATTAAAATTTTCTTTAAATAATCTCTATAAAAATGAGTGAATTACAACAATTGTACATTACAGAATATCCATTTGTTATTAGTTTGTGTTAGCTAAATTGAATAATAAACTGATCTCATTAGTAGTTTAATTCAGAATAAGGTCAGTGTGCTTCTCTTAAACGTGAAAAAAACATGTCAAGAATCACATCTTAAAAAATCATTCAGTAGCTTCCCTGACTTGTAATTGCAGGGATAAATGATTTACTTGAAGCTGGAAAATATATGTATTATTCATCAGCATTCTATCTTTCCGTCTGTGTTGAGGTGTATCTGAGAGATACCCTCATCAGGAGGCTGGAATTAAAATTAATATGCTTACATTCATTTCTCTGTATTCCTTTTTCTTTTTTAAGACTGATACTAGATGAGGCATAGACTTTTTTATTTTTAGAGAGTAAGAACCAGAGACTTCCTAATGTAGGTATTATATCAGACAAGTATTTTAAGTACAATATCTGTTTACCTCTTTATTAATTCTTTTGCTGTTTACATGCCACGTATTTTGAATAATTTTTACAGAAAGTCATGGGATCAGACTGAAGGATTTCAATTTTTTCTGTCATGTCTCCTCTTACACATTTTTTTCCCTGTAGATTTTTTTTTTCTTTTTTTTTTTTTTTTTTTTTAAGCTCTACAAAATAGGAATGTCATTATCTTCCTCTTTTTGTCTTTAATTTTTATTTTTACCAAGATACCCCAATAATGGTTGTTACTTATTCCAACACACTGTAGTCTGGAACAGTGCAGCAAAACCTATTTTATTAGGACATTGGAAGGCAAATAGTGTTTCTTGGAATGAGGCAGAGGATGACATACATATACAGACATATATATACATATATATAAACACATATATATACAGACATGTATAATCTATGCAGAGTGTCCACCGACAATAATATTAGTGTCTTCATTCTAGAGCCATGGGAGATCTATCTGCAGCATGCCTTTTGGAGAGGGTAATGATCAAGCATTGTTTTTTTTTCTTTTTTCTAGGAGCCAGTGATGCCAGTTCTTAAACTGATTTTTGTAGCCCCTAATATCTGACATCATAGAATCATAGAATGGCAGAGGTTGGAAGGAACATCCTTAAGGTTTTGCTATTTCCAGTGCAATTTAGGAGGTTTCCTAGAAAGCCCAAGGTGTCTGAAACACAATGGACACAAGTCTATTCTAAATATTACACTGTCATGAACTGCAAGTACATTTACTTTAGTAAACTTAAAAGGGAACATTTGCAGTTATAAAACTGGAGAGTGCTATGAGAAGAAAACAAACAAACAAACAAAAAACCCCTCAACCAAACAAAAAAATCCACCAACCATAAATAAGAGGTTATAGAATTCAAATATTACTGACTTGCTCTTAGCATTATTTGTCACTTGAGGGATAATTCTTAGGCTATATTGTTTCTAAAGCAGCCAAAAGTTAGAAGCCTTAAAGAGAAGTTCTTGAGCAGCAAAACTGATCATATTTACTCTAGTTATACATAAGGATCATTAGAACATGTCTAAGCGTAATAAATCTTTAAAGCCAAACTTACTTTGAACTTCCTTATGTTTGTAAAATTTAATTGTTGCCATAGGTTAGACTTGGAAGAGTGTAAAAAGGCAAGTGAAATTTTGTTATTGATTGTTTGTAAAGCTCATCAAATGCACAGGTCCTGTGATATTTTGACTTCTTTCACTAGAATTTCTATCCTTCATATGATACTAAATAGCGCTTTTTTTCATGTTGGACAGTATGCTAACGTGACATTTTCTGTCTTGATTACAATTTACCAATTGCATATAACAAAGTATTTCCTATGTTTTTGGTGAGAAGATATGTGGAAAGATATTTCTTTGTCACTGAATTTATAGTAATTTTATAGTACCTTGAGGATAGAGCAAAAAACTACACCAGTACTGCAAAAGAACACTCTTTGAACAGTGTAAAGGCTTTTGACAACAACAACTTTTTTTTTTTTTCTTTTGCTTGAGTGATCTATGTATTATTGTGATCATGAGTCATAATACTTTTACAAAAAAAAGCAAAAAAATTATTTATGTTTTTTTCATTTCAGCAGTAAAGAAAGTGGATGTATTTTGTTCTGTGGGACACAACAGAAATATGACATCTGTCCTTTATAAACCAGGAGACAGTAGTCTCTTTTGGGTGTCAACAACTTTTTAATTACTTCAATTTTACATGCTGTAAATGCCTTTTAAGATGAGTCTAAGCTGATTTTGGTAGTAAGACTACTTTTATTTTTTAACTTTTCTGGTAGACATGTTATATTAGCAGCAGCTATCTTAAATGAAAAACAATTAAGAGTACTTTCTATATGTGTGCTCTCTCTGAACTTCCAAAGATGATTTCTGTGCTTAAGCAGTTTCCACAGAAAATGATTCTTGCCGTGAGCTTTAAATATCCTCTTTTGAATAGATACCTATTTTAAGCAGAATTGGACTGACAAAATATGTCAGTTTTGAAAAGCAGACATCAAAGTTCTTATACTGTCAACACTTAACAGTTAAACCTTTAAAAGTAATTTTAAGGAAAAGTCAAAGAATACCCCCAGAAATGTTTCTCATAGAATGGGGAGTGGGCTTTGTTAATTCCCAGACACTATATGCCAGTAACTCAAAGGCAAATTTGACACAGCAAGTCATTTAATGACTTCACCTAGAACTAGTTTCTAAACTGCATACTTGCAGTTTTGCTTTCTTAAGATTCCTTTACACAGTGCACACCTCTGCCAGCCTTAGCAGGAGCTCTGACTTCACCTCAGCCAGCTTTTCCATTTTCTCTACAAAAGATATGGACAAATCCCACATTTCTGAAGACTGCACCATGTAACTGCAATCACTGAAGTGCAGCGTTGTCATTTATAACATGTGAATTTGTGTAAAAAGCTATTTTTTAAGATTTGGAAGAAGGTTTATCTGTTAATACTGTACTCTGGCAATTCTTTGGCCCCTTTTGCCAACTCTAAACCACACCTTCATTTGAATTTTTGAATCTGATCTTTTTTCTCAGTCATGTAAGAATGCCTAATAATCAAGTTCACTGCTGCTGTGCTAGGTATAATTTTTCTGAGAGTACTGAGTGGAAAGGGGGTTTACAGGTTTAGCAGTTCTAATGTGGAGTACTCTTAGAGAGTCAAGACATTTGAGAGGTTATGGAAAAAAAAAAGCAGCTTGTGTAGAGGACAAAGACAGTGTAAGAATTTCTGATGTTTGTAAATAACAGCTGTGCTTTTCAAAAAAATTGTTTATCATACAATAAAATTGTATCATCAGAAATAAGAAATTATCCCTGAATACTAATTTTGTCCTGGCACTATCTTCATATTCTTCCTACTTGCTCATAAAGTCTGTATATCAGAGAAGTAAATCTCAAACTCTTAATTATTTCCATCTGCTTCTCAACAATATTGATTTATATTTTTCTTTCATATTTAAACAAATTTTAACCATATTCTATGTATAATAAACCTTAAACAAAGGTTCTTGACAGAATATAAATTTTTAGAATGAAAACAACAGAGAAGGCACCAAAAGAAAAGATGTTATTTCTGTAGTCATTTGCGAATATGGAAAAAGTATCCGGGTAGGCATTCCAGTACTGTTCTATAATAATGTTTTAGTATTTAGTGGTAGTAGAACACTTTTTATTTTGTGTTCCAGACAAGAAACTTATCTGGCTATCAGAGTCAGAATCAAGCAGCAATGCCAGAAGGACAAATTAAAAAATAAAGATAACCCCCACCACTACAATATTATAGCTAAATTTCATTGCAGTGGGCTTGGTATGTCTTTGGAAGTATTCAAGGTGTTTGCATGAACATTACATTTCAGGTATTAAGTCATTTCCTGCACCCCTATCTTTACATTTGCTTTCTGAATGCAAGTTCATTTGAAGCATAGTACTTATGTAGCCGTAGTTTATAGCAATTAAGTCTGCAAACCAGTTACTTTATATTGCCTGTTAATATCTAGTCCATTCCAAGATCAGATTCACTTACTGTGCTAGTCAGGGAGCTTCAGCAATGGCTCGATTATTTGTATTCCATTGCACTTATCTTAAAAGCATACTTGGGATATGATTGGAATACTCAGTTTCCCATTTTAAATATATTCACTAGAAGGATAATGTTTTAATTGGGGAAAACTAATGTCATAAAAATGCAGTTAATTTTATGTACAGTCCTGGAAGCATACCATGGAATACTGCTGCCATATTTTTAAAATAGTCTTAGCTTTTAATATTTTGCAATTTGTCAACTTCAATTAAGATATTAAATTATTTTCACTTCAGTCTCACTTCATGTATGAGCTGTAAATTAATATTTGCTTATTTTACAACAAATAAGTGGGCTTCTATTACTCCTCATGTAAGGTATATGCCATTGTGAAAGATTTAAAGTATTACATGTTCCTGTCATATTCTGAGATACACCTGCTACTTTTATATTCATATTAAAAGTTTGTCCTCTGTGTATCTTATTTCAGAATTGATTTTCAGTCATCTTCCTACCTGTCTTTGTCTAGCCTTTAGTTTAAGGTGAATTACATCTGAGGGGCACTAACTTAAGAAAACAGATGACAAAGAAAGAAAAGTTGAGAGAGAAGTGGCAAATCAGTGAAAAGATGCAAAGAAATAGTTTAGGATTGTAAAATGAACGAAAGAAATGTGCAAAGATTAATGGACTGGAACAAGTGAAATGCAAAAGTAAAATCAACCAAAAAGAAACAGAGAAAGGGAGAAAGCATTGTGCAGTTTACAGTTTGGAGCAGAGAAATTAAATCTGTCTGACATTGCTGAAATCATAGCTTCTGTCACTGCAGAAATAGAAAAGGATGAGAATGCTGTGAGGGAGTGAAATACAGAGCCAACCTCATGTGAGTAGCACCTCTAATTTTGCCAGCAGGTTAAAAACAATCAAGAGCACTTAAAATGAGAAGGTGTAGCTTGTTGAGTCTCTACATACCACTACAAGTCTATGCTAGGCAAGTCTAATTTGTTTGAATTAATCCTGAATTTGCTTTTCCTTTCTCTTCCCTAAATAATTACTTCTTCAAAAACTGCTCCAATTCTTTTCTTTTTTTTTTTTTTTAATTTCTTTCTCAGGATGTTAGAATTAGTTTCAGATCTCTGCAAAAAAAACATTCCTCAGTGTTTCCCTGGGCTTTCCATGGAAGTGTTTTTTAAGAGTTGGTAATTTTTTCCTTTTTTTAAACATTTTTTTCATTCTTTCATGGTAGTTTTGATTTTTTTTTATCATACGGTGTTAATATAATCACACATAAATGATCTAGTAACCAGTTTACGAGATTCATAAATTGTAGAAAAGGTAAAATCCTTCAGAGCAGATGTTTTTTCCATTAAAAATAAGGTACTTCATTGTTACAAAGTAAACCATTATCCTAGTACTTAATCACTAGGCCAAGGCAGAAATTTTTCAAAGCTATCTTTCTGAAGTTTGTGCATGGCTTTTTTCTAGGGCCAGCTTTTCAAAGCTACCAAACATACATGGTTATAACTGAGTATACATAAGTTTTGAAAATCATGTTGCTTATTACCAGACCTGGAAACCCCACAGCAAATTACACAGATATATGGACCAAACTGTTCCTTTAAACACCTTTAATATTATTATAAAACTTTGTGTTTATTTATATTTCAAAAAGTCTGCAAGGTTGAAACTATTGTTTATTGTGATATTGTGATTATACAGTGATTCTGAAATACTCTGTTTTGCTTGTGGTAAAAGTTTTTAGTAAGAGGATCATCAGTTGTGAGCTATTCTTTGAAGATTTATGTTTTAATAAACTTCCTGCTCAAGAGTTTGTTCCCCAACAGTAAGAAATCTCTTGTGGACTAGTCCTATCCACATTAACTGCATTGTTGCAGAAATGTTCTGTGGCTGTAATGTACATTGAGCTGATTTTGAGGTAGCTATGTCAAGCTCAGTCCCTTTCTTGATGATCTGTTGCAAGTAATTTTCCTTCTGTCCAGCACTGCCTTAGTTTGACCTTGTACACTTTGATATTTTCTGAAGATGTTCTTTTAGACTTAATGTGGTATCTTGACAGCAGCAATGGTAAACTCTTCTGAGAAGAGAAAGTGAGTCGCTGAGAAAACACCTATATTACCTACCAGTGTGGTTTAGATACTGTAGTCAGTTTTATTAACCATGTGGGAAGGAGCACTCACTACTTAAGTCTTTCATTACCTGTTCTTCTTACTATGTATTCTATTGCTTCAAATAATAGAGGTGACTGAAGAAATCCTTTTCCTCATAATTTTCTTCAGCTAAGGCTTGTGAAAAGTTAAAGGTCATTTGTTGGGATCACTTGTATGGTGAGCTACTGAGAAGCCAGCCTGCTCTGCTTTCAAGAGACTCCTGTTCAGCTCTGGTTCACACTGTAGGTTCTCCTAACAGCTTCATAAGTCATCTACCAGGCCAGGACTAGGGCTCTGCAAAGTTAGTGCAAGACACACAGTTCACATAAAGTCTTTGACCTGTTACTACTAGAAATGGCAATAATATTTTTACTAGGCCATAAGGTATAAAAATATTTTGAGTTTCAAAACAAGTAAATATTATATTCTGCTTAGTGTGCATCTTTTACAGATGCAAAAATTTTATAGCACAAATGCTCAAGTTTGAAAGTACTGCTACAGCAAGTGGCAGAAGTGAATGAAAAAAGTGAATATTTGCTCCAAAATGGATACCTGGTAAGGATAAAATTCTGCTATGTATTGCAGCCACTAGAGATGTTGTAGTCAACAACGTGATGTTATAGTTAGCCATCAACAACACAGACTGTGATAGAGTTTATTGCTATTACAGAAGTGTAGTCATACACTGTTGTTTTTTGGGACACTGTTATCTTTCCATACTGTGGGTTATTTTCTGGTTGTGATCATCATGGAGATCCAGGCAAAGTGTTAACAACCTCTTCTCTGAACATGTCTAAGATATTCAAAGAAGCATCTGAGTAAGGAGGCAGCTTGGCAGCTATTTTCATTTTATAAGTACATACCTTACAGGGAGTGTACAGTGGTAATAGTGTGAGTTTGGGGTTGAAGGAAACATGTGGTTGACTGCAGGAGATCCATGGAGCCAGATGTGAAATAGGCTGTGTCCTTTCTTTGCATTATGTTCTACTGAATTCCTAGGTTTTATTA
>JANIJG010004906.1:8560-57285 GCA_024611175.1 Megaceryle torquata | reverse complement strand
GTAACTCTAACCATGGGGTGTTATCACTGCCAGCAGCAGACACTGCCTGGGAAAACAGGCTGTTAACTTCAGAAAGTGCAGTTTGTTAGAAGAACTGAACTGAAAAGTAAAATCACTGAACAGAATTAGTTCTGTTCTCACTCAAACCAGGACACAAGTAAAGAAGAAGCAGCCAATGCTGAGGCCTCTGTATTCCCTTCTCTGTGCCTGGAGCCCCAGGGAATGCCACATATTGCAGTGAACAGCTGAAGGGCTTCCCTCATGACAGATTTTCTGTTCTTATTGAGGAGGCATCAAAAGATTTCACAAAGTGAAGAGACATTACCAGGTGAATTCTTTTTGGGTGAAGCAAATCTCTATCAGCTAAAAAGGGACTGAAAGAGTGACCTTAGAGCTGGATTTCTCCATGTAAGATACCTCTGGTACTCCCATACCAGTGTTTGCTGTGAAAGTGTGTTTTGGAGGAGTGCAAACCAGGGCAAAAAAAGAAAAGCAGCACAAAACAAATATGGGAGCTCTGCAGACACCAACACTGCCCCCTTACACACCACAGAACATTACTGGAGAACTTTGTGGGTCTGGCCAGTAAGTTTTGTGTCAGAGCTTCTTCCACCAGGAAAAGAAACTGAGCCTATGGTCCACCCACCTGACCACAGGGCCCTGGGGTTTGAAGAGGTGCAGTGGTAAAAGTACTTTCTGAAGCCTTCTCTGTAAGAAGACCTGGATAAATAATGAGGAATAAATCATTTGCTAGAGAATTTTGTCTTCTATTTACAGATGGCCCACATGGACATTACAAGTGAGTGCATTGATGAACTGCCCAGCCAAAGCTCTCACTGGTGAGACATCAGTGAACTCACTGAACCTCTCCCAGGAGTGCTTGGCTCTCTGGTCTAGTGGCACCTCCTGCTGTTGGCATTTTTGCAGGCAGTAGCAGCAGCTGCAGCAGCATCTTGATCCCTCCCCAAGCTGCATAGGTGGGTCAGGTTTCCGGAAAACCATGTACACATCTGTCAGCAACCTGGCAGTGTCCTCACCTTTCTGAGACAGAAAACAGAGGCTTAAGTGCTGTGAATGCCCCAAAGACAGACACATACGTCACTGCTGTAGGACAGCATGAGCCTGTGACATTCACTGCCACAGTGGCTGGCTGGATAGGAATAATGAGAAAGAAACAGCATGTACCCATGGGTAAAGACAGTCACCGTTCCTCAAACAATACAAAACCGTATAAATCACAGCATTCTCTCAGACACCAGAGTATAAAACACCCACTAAAAGCTTTTCTGGGCTAATTTTGTTTGTCCTTTCCTTTGAAGCAGCTGCTCAGGAAGCTGCCTAAGGAGCCGATCACATCTGGCACTGCCCATATTGCTGTGTGTCAGACCCCTGCTTCTGCCTTAGTGGCTGTTGTCACTGAACATGCTCCCCTTGCATTTTCCTGGTTCCCTGGTCTGTCTTGCCTGCAGGTGTAAGCAGCCTTCTGCTTGTAACAAACTTGGGATCCACCCTGTACCTTCACTACATTCATAAAGCATATCTAGCAAGAAAGAATTCAGCTTCATAGAAATAGTCCCCAAACCTCCTATTATTAGTTTTTTGTAGCTACATTAATTTTAGAAGAAAAAATTAGGTCCAAAGTGCTGGGCTCGTTTTAATAAAGATTCGCGGTCACAGTTTAATCTCTTGACGAGGAAGAATCAGCTTTTGAGCACATCAGACTCATTACAAACTCCTCACAAAGTCATCGGAGTCCGACAAGTGGCAGGGAAAACAGGCTAAAGGTAAATCACTGTGGGTACAAATCAGATAAAAGAGGAGTTCCTGAACCTGCACTTCCCTTCACTGCCACCAGTCGCGGCATTGCCAGGAGAGATGAAAGTGCACAGCAAAGAAGATAAACAAGAAAACAGCTCTGAAACAGACACGCTGATGAAAACAACCCGGGGAAGATGGGACTTGAGATGAAAGAGAAAGTGCTGGATATTTTATAGTGACTTCCAGGTAGGCAGTGAAGCTGTCATCACAGTGATCTTCCCTGGGTATTGTTAAGTGGGGAGCAGAGTCTCCCACATGTGCCTCAGTCTTATTCTTTCCTTCTGCAGCCAGCAAGGCGGCTGCAAGTCCCAGGAAAGTCCCAGAAATGTGACACTTCTCCTCAGTGACTGTTTTCTTCTTTCCACATTTGCTTTAGCTCTTTTCATCCTATTATTTTGGCTCTGGGCAAGGCAATGGGATTATAGAGAAGATCCATGGAGACTTAGTCCTTCTTTATCATGCTTATTGGTGTTGATAGATTGAGCAAGAGGAGGCAGAGGCACCTGGATGTTTCATCACTGTCTTGGTCTGCCATAGTGTTATCACAGGAGCATGTGGAGTCCAAGTCTCAACCAGTGCTGGAAGCTGTGCAGACACACTAAAAGAAGACGAGCCTCAGACCCCAAATATTCTCTGGGGCAGAATACTTAACACTTAGTGCTCTTCTCCAGGGACGTATTGTTTCAGTAGACATTTGTTGTGCCCTTGTAACATCTGGCATAAGGACAGAGGACCAGCAATAGTTAATATCTCAAGAACTACAGATCTTTTCCCTGAGAATTGCTTTCAGCAGGTAGCATTGTCCACATGGGAGAGGACACTGGGTTTTCTCTAGTGATGGCTCCCCTCTCCTCTGCAGAGACCTCTGTTCCCTCTGTTCAGGGAGCAGCCAGACAAGGGGAAGATGCAGATTATTACATCCTGATGTCACCTACACTTTGTAAAGCACCTCCCTTGGAGAAACAGGGACAGAGTTTCAAGGCAGCTGAAGGCTGAAAGGTGCTTGCCATGGTGGTTTTGATGAAGCCATACTGGGGAGCTGGAAGGCTCACAATGGTTTGAGATGGCTTCCCAACATTAGCCAAATCTACAACATTTGATGCAAGGTTTTGGAGGATGCGTATAATGGGAGTGTAATCCCCAAAGGGAGGTCAGTTCATCTGGGCTCACGTTATTCAGGGTTCAGAAAGGTACACGCATTAAAGCAGCTCAAACTCCCATATGGATGTTCACATGACACCTTGGTCTTAACGCTGCCTCCTTCTGTCTCACTATTGAGTTTGGGGTCAGGTATATTGAGGCCTGGAAACCCCAAGGTGATTTATGAGTGAGATCTGGGCACATCCCCTAAACACAATAGTCCTAGGGTCACTGCAGACTGGGTCTTCTTGTGAAAGGAAGCGATTGTCTGATTCCCCTGGAGGTGTCCCCCAGTACTAGAGCAACTTTAGGTGGGAGAGGTAAAGCTTTCTTTGCAATCCTTACAGTCCATGGGGTCTCCTAAAACAGTTATATAATGCCCCCAACCATGAGCTGTGGGCATTCAAACCCAAGTAGCTTGAGGAAATGATTCACAGAGTGCGAGGTACAGGGGAGAGGATTTTCATGGGTGTTTTCCCCTTTTTCTCCACTGCTCTTCCCCACCTACATCACCCTCTCCCCTCTCTTGAAACCTACTTGCCTACAGCTGCAGGGCATCACTTCAGTTCCCACCTTCACATGCTTCTCTTTGCCGTGATTCCTCCCTCTGTGTGTCCTTAAATCTGGCAATGCCTTTTGATACTTCAGGAAATGTTTGTAAAGGCTTTAGTTGAGTTTGCAATGGGACACGGGGGAAGCACCAGGAGTTTGAGGAAATTCTAGCATAGGGGCCCCGTGGCTCACAGCAGTGAAACCTTCTGCATCTGCAGGAAGCTTGCTCAAAAACACCTTGAACAAATGTGTGGTGGCTGTGCCTGGCTCACTGGCTATGGCTAGCCCAGGGCACTGCTAGGCCATCCCTACAGCACCCCAGAGCTGCCCCAGAGGGGAACCAGTTCAAAGAAGTGGGGAGTGTATCAGACAGGTTGGGGTAGGGGATGATCTCTTCTCCGCCCCGAGAGCAATAGCTGAGCCCTGGCAGAAGGGAACTGAGACTCATCTGGACTTGGTTCTCCTTCCCAGGCAGATGCCAACAGCCCAGGCTGGTGTGACAATCCCTGTTGAAATCTGGGAGGTGTATCCCTGAGCCAGGGGTGGCAGGACAGTAGGGACAGCATGGCCCTGGTGGGCATCATGGCCTAATTGCCCTAGGGGCAACATCTACCCAGCACCAGATTGTGCTACAGGCACTGCCCTGGGACAGGAACCTCCTGGAGGGGTGAGGGAGCTCTGTCCCTGAGCTGCCTGGGGCAGACCTGCTTGGACAACTAGGCTCCATTAACCCTGAAAGCCCACCTGTGTCTCTGGGGTCCTCAAACCACACAACTTGTGCACATTTACAGGGCCTGCTCACTCACATCCATAAGGATCATATCTCTGATGCACACTGTGACAGAGAACATATCACTGTGTATGTCCAGAGCATCCCTGACATTCATAAACATCTGTTTATAGAGCCTGTGTAGCCCTCAAACACCCATAGGGACCATATTCCCTGCACAAACTCATGCACACTTATAGGAACAATACCAAGTGCTCACAATATTAGAGACCATACAGACTATGAATGTGTAGCCATCATAGCCCCAGCCGGCCCCTATAGGCACTGTTATCCCATGCACACCTATAGGGACTGTCCAGGCAGCTGACCCAGTGGGACCACATCCCCATGAGCAGGCAGAGGAACCATATACCACATGCACCTATAGGGACCATACTCCTGCCCACCTCTGTAGGGACCATAACCCCCCACACCACACCTCGCTCACATGAGCTGGGACCGTGCCCCCGGCACCCCCATAACCCTCACACCCCTATAGGTCTGCATCCCCTATAACCTTTCACCCCCACTAACCCTGCACCCCCCATAACCCTGCATACCCCTATAACGTTGCACACCTCTATAGGGACACTTCCCACGCACACCGCCGGGAACCAGACCGCTCAGCCCGAGCCCTCACGGGAAGCCGAGGCCAGGGCCGTTTCGCGCTGCCCCGGGAGAAACGGTGGGAGACAGGAGAAGCCAAAAGGAAGCCGGGGGCGGGGAGGCAGGAGGAGCCGGTGGGGAGCCTGGGGGCTCCGTCCAGGCGTGTTCGCGAAGCGGCGCCCCTCGTGCGGTGACGCCGGCCCGGAGTGATGTAAGGAGCGGGCCCGGCAGCGGTGGGCGGGCCTATACCGGAGAGCCCGGCGCGGCGCGGCTCGGCTCGGCGCCCTCCCCTGCTCCGCGCCCGGCTCCGCGCCGCTCCGCCCCCGCCTCCGCGAGGAGCGCGGGCAGCCCGCCGGTGCCGCGGCCCCGCTGCAGTCCCGCTCCGGCATGGTAAGGCCGTGGGCGGGGGGCGGGCGGGGGTGGGCCGTGGTGCCCGGGGACGCAGCGCGCTCTGACCCTCTCCCTGTCTCTCACAGCCCCTCGCCGGAGGAGCACCGGCCGGCACGGGACCCCGCCGCCTTGAGCCCCGCTCCGCCGGGCTCCGCCGCTCGCTACGCGCCGGCATGAAGCGCCCGGCGGCGGGCAGCCACCGCTGAAGAGCCGGGCGGCAGCAGCGGGACACCTTCCCTCACCCACCAACTCCCTTCCATGGGGCAGCGCCGCGGCCGCTGAGCACCGCGCCGCCGACCCCCCCCTCCCCAACCCCGCGCCGCGCCCCGCGGCCCCCCGCCTTGCCCCGCCATGGGGCCGCAGCACCTGCTGCTGCCGCTGCTCCTGCTCTCCCTGCATCTCCTGGCCCTGCTGCTGGCCGCGCAGGCGGCCGGGCCACCCCGTGCCAAGGGCAACCGGACCCAGGGGGCGGCGGCGCCGCGGCGGACCCCCAAGCCGGGCAAGGAGCTCCTGAACCAGACGCTGGCGGGCCCGGGTGCTGCCGCCCCCACGGTGTTGCCCGTGCGGGGGAAGGGCGCGGGCGGCAGCAGGACGCCCCCCGGCGGCGGGGGCGGCGGGGGTGGCGGGGGTGGCTCGGCCCCGGCGCATGAGACGTGCTGGGGGTACTACGACGTGAGCGGGCAGTGGGACAAGGAGTTCGAGTGCAACAACAGCCTGACGGGCTTCCGCTACTGCTGCGGCACCTGCTTCTACCGCTTCTGCTGCAACAAGCGTGCTGAGAAGCTCAACCAGAGCCTGTGCCGCAACTACAAGAGCCCTGAGTGGGCCCATCCCACCACCGCCAGCGGCTCCCTGCCTGCCGATGGCAGCAATGGCGCTGATGGGGATGCCAACAAGTACGACCCGGACAAGGACAGCACCAATGCCACCGTCTACATTTCATGCGGAGCCATTGCCTTCGTGCTCATTGCTGGTGTCTTCGCCAAGGTGGCCTATGACAAGGCACGGCGCCCACCACGGGAGATGAACATACACAGGTGAGATCTTCACCCTGATTCCACCACCCCTTCTGTCCAAGGACATCCTCCTTTCCTAAGGTTTCTCCTTTGCATTTCTTCTCCAGATGTTTCCCCTTTGCACCATCTGTCCAAGGGTTTCCCTATTGGATTACCTATTTGAGAGGTCCTCCTTTCAACAACTCATGAGGGCTTCCCATTTGTTCAGCCTCTCCAAGAGTTTCCCCATTGCATGACCCATCTAAGAATTCCACTTTTGAACTGGCTGTCCCTTTTGCACCACTGTCCAAGGGTTCCCCCACTGCCCTACCTGTCCAAGGAGTCCTGCTGTCAACTGCCTGTTCAAGTTCCTTTGCACTGTCTGACCATGAGTTTCCCACTTGCACCACTCTTCAAGCATTTCCCTATTGCAATGGCTGTCTGAGGTCTCCCCTTCTGCACCACTGAACCAAATGATCTTCCACTGAGCTGTTGCTTTGAGGGGTCCGCCCTTGAACCACTCATCCAAGGGTTTTCTCCTTTGTGAGGGCTGTCCAAGAGTTCCCTCTTTGCACCACCCATCAAAGGTTTTTTCCTTCCCACAATTTACCCAAGAGTTTCTCCTTTGCACGGTCTGTCCAGGGACAACCGCACCCCTTGTCCCATTCCTACCAACCCCCTCCCACATCCCGTCCAGATGCCCCGCTCAGTCCTCCCATCCCCGGGGCTGCACTATGGGACCTCTCCGTGTCCATTCCGCGGCGGGTCGCGGCTCCGCGTTCAGCACCAGCTCCGCGGACAGCCCCACCCGATCCTGCCACTCCGCGCAAAGCCTCCACCTCCCCCACGGCGTTCTCCCCCCACACTCCTCCGCAACCCACTATCGGCCCCAGGGGCAGCAGAGGCGCTCCGCACCCCGCGGGTCCTGCCTTTACCGGCCCGGCCAGGGCGAACTTTAGGAAGTGAGAAGGAAATTGCTCTGCATTCTCCCGGCGGTGCCTTTACCTGGTGCTCGCAAGAGGTGTTTGGGAAAGCCGTGGCATCAGGGAGTGTTCTTTTCCTTTCCTTTTTTCTTTCTTTTACCTTCTGAATACACATAATTCAAGCCAGTGGTCTGTCCTTTCTGGTTGCCTGCTAGGGAAGTAGTTTGGTTCCTTTTCTCCGTGGTTTTACACATTGCTGGTTTAGCAGCTTTTTTAAGAGACATGTCAGAGAAAATCCTGTTTAGAAACAAAAGCTTAGGCTTCCATAACAATTCTCCTTTTAGAAAAATGCATGTGCTCTCTCAGATATTTTTTTTTTAAACAAAATCCCTTTAAATAATGTGTACTTCTTGTGTGCTATGGATCCAAGAGGTTCCAATGTTTGATCATCAGAATTGATGAGGAGCTTCTTTTAGGAACAGTGGTGAGCAGGAGTGGGGAAAGCCCTTATCTCCAGCAGACAATACTTAATAAAAATTATTTTAATTAAGAAATTTTAATGAAAACAATTTAAACCATTGACCATATTTTTAAGGCTGAATTTCAATCCAGTCAACAGAGTCTGAGGGAAG
Organism: Megaceryle torquata; assembly: GCA_024611175.1. Taxonomy (NCBI): domain Eukaryota; kingdom Metazoa; phylum Chordata; class Aves; order Coraciiformes; family Cerylidae; genus Megaceryle; species Megaceryle torquata. The sequence goes on along the minus strand of JANIJG010004906.1, from coordinate 49,460 downwards.
AAATTTTAGCTTTTTACAAAGAAAAAGAGATAAGTGACAAAGTTTTTATTTATTTGGGAAGATGTCTTTTATTTAGACTCCTTCTCTTTATAAGATTGGGGTGCTGGCTGGTGGTAATTACTCTGTCTTCAGTGATGGTCTGGTCCATGTATTCCGTCACAAACCCAACTGTGCCTGGTCTCTGCCTTTGCAAGAAAATAGCTTCACAGAGTTAAAAACAATGTAATATCTTTGAGGTCATTTGTGTCTGTATAGTAAAGAGTCCTGGAAGTAGCTTAGACAGAAAATAGAGTCTTTTAAGTATTTTCTTAATCAGTGGCTGGTTCCCCAACTGTCCAGCTTCCTTGGCTTCAAGGCAATATTGTCTGGGCCTTATCTTCACACTAAATTTGGAAATCTGACTTGGATACCCATATGGTACTTCTGCTCTAGCTCCAGTGTGCTCCAGGGATGGATACAGCACCCTTTGAAATCAGAGACAGTGTTGCCAGACGTATCTGAATTATTCCTGATGTTTTCATTTCTTTGATGCTTGCTTTTCTTTATTTAGATAAGTTCTGTTGAAATGATTCACCTGTGTGTAGAAGTATGAATGGCAGATTGAGTGCTTGGAAAGCTTGACTTTTAGAGCATTTTAAGGAGTTGATTGACTTCTATAATATGGCAGCTGGTAAAAGATTATACCTTTCAGAGCTGTGTTACCTCAACTTGATCAACATTGCACGGTGGTTTAAATATTATGAAGTGCATCTCCAGCAGACAGGGTCTACATCGGTCTGAGGAAAAATGCAATCAGCGCTCTTAGCAGAATATTAATATGAGGAGTGGAATGGTTTGTCTTTGTCGCTGAGCACTGCTGCTGAGGAAGAGAGAAAGGGAAAATCAGAACATAATTGGATATTTCTATCTGTTTGAGGTTCTGTCAACTGGAGTTAAGTGCAACATCCAGAATAATTGATGACAATTGCATTAAATCTCGGTGTGCAGCCACCAAATATTCTGGGAGGAGGAGAACAGTATAAACAGAAATTATTACAGGGGTCTAGAAATAAGCCATTGTGAACAGTATCTCACACCCCAGAAAGATTAATCAAGACTTCCCTGCATTTCACCATCAGCAAGATCACACTTTAAATTTTATTTCATCATAAATGGTTGTTTAGCAGTGCTGTGTGTAGATGTTATTGCTCTGGTATGTTTTTATCCAGCTTTTACAGAAAATCCTTATTAACTCAGTTAGAAAGAGCATTTTGATGGAGGCAGGGCTCATTTTATGTCTTTTGACAGAAAGGAGGGTTTCCAAATTCACAGGAGAACTGTCGTTCTTATGTGAAATGAAAGGCTGTCTGTGCACTGAGATATGCAAGTGCATTTCAGAGCTGAAAATCCAGTCTTGTTTTCAGGCACTGCCACATACCTCTAAAGCAGAGGCACTGCTGTGATTCTGGGCTGAACGGTGACAGCAACTGATACTTAAGTTCGTTTCAAAGAGCAGTTAGTGGAAGTGCTTTGAAAAACAAGAGGTAAAATGTTCATATTTTACAGAAACACTTGTAATGTTTTAAATTTAGCTGATTTTTAAGTCATTGTAGGATCTTTCTGCCTGACCATATATGACTGACTATGTCTTGTCTGGATCTTGTCTTAGACAACCAGAACTAATGCATGCTGGAGCCCAGGTAGAAACTGGGGCTGATTTCTGAGAGTTATACCTACCAGTTTTTTGTCTATTGTTGCTTTCTCACTGTATCTGTGAGGATGCTTTGTTTTCATCAGTTTGTCTTTTTTTTTTTTTTTTTCCTCAAGCATTTCTTAAGTGGGCAGAGTATTTGCTTTGTTTTCAGTGTGGGAATGAGTTCAGGAATCTTTGACACTGAACAGGGCACATCAGCTGTTTGTTTTCAAAGCTGGGTCTGTTTTCCTGTAGCAAGGAGGGTGACCCAGAATATTCTCTTTGCATGGGCATGACCCCAAATCCCCATGTTACAGTACATAAATAATTCACTGCCAGTAGTATCACTCCATGACCTGTGTTTAGCCCTCAGCATCAGTAGCCATTGCACTCTCTGCTAAGTTAAGAATGCACAAATTGGGAACTGTTTATCATTTGCAGCTATGGTTTGAGATGTTACCAATTGCTTACCACACAGACAGACAAAGCCCTCACTTGCAAACTGGAGGACAGTGGTAGTGATGGCCCTGGGGCAGTGGTTAAGCCCAGCTGTTCTTGTGTAGCTGCTGAGAAGCAGTGCTGGGATTTTTCCCAGCAAACTAGCTCTGTATCCTGCTAAAAGGCCATCTCCTGTATCTGTCCTTGTACAGAGTGTGTTTGATGAGTGGTTTGGCTTTCGAAAGGGAGAAGGGAAACAAGTGCCTTCTGCTCAGAGTGCTTCACTGGGTCCTATTCCTAGGGCATCTTTGTGTCTACAATGAGGAAAGATATAGAATCATAGAATAGTTTGGGTTGGAAAGGACCTTAAAGATCATTGTATTTCTTCTACTCCTTTCTTTAGTCTCTGCCTTTGCATCCTCTGCTCTGTGAATAATAGCAGTGACTGTTTTTATAAATGGACATCCTTCTCCCATGTAGAGAACACAGTTAAATTGATCTGTTCCTTGCCATTTTTACTCTGCAGCTCTGAATTTCATCAGGAATCAGAGACAATGGTACTGTTTGTCCACAGATCTGAGAAGGCCTCATGATGGTTTTGCAAGATGCTAACTTAAAATACAGGAAGTTTTCTCTTCTTGCAGGCTGCATCTCACCACAGCTCTTGGGCCTTGCAGCTGCTGGAGGGGTTGCTGGAGACTAGCTACTTTCAGCCTTCTTCTCTTAACAGTGGAGCTTGTGAAAATGACTGCTCTTGAGACTTAGTTATTCAAACTGTGATCACAACTGGCTCATTCAGTTCTGCTCTCTTCTGGTGTGTGTTACTTGAGCCAAGCAATCAAACTTCATACCTCCCTGGGGCAGGTACAGTGCTCCCAACACACATGTGGTCATAGGAACTACACAGATTTTCTTTCTTGGACACTTGCTGCTTTATTTCACTTTCCACTGATTTGTTTTTATGCTCTGCTTTTTTTTTTTTTTTTTTTTTCTGCTCTGTCTCATGCACCTGGCTTACTCATGTGCCTTTCATCTGCTCTTTGTCCTTCTCTATATTGTTTATTCCTGATGGTTTCTGAGTCTCTTCTCTCAAGTGACCTGTCCCTCTCATAGGCATAGAATATAGATCCACAAGCACATGTTAGGCTTGATTAAGGTAAAGCAGAAAAAAAGCACAATCTTTTGGCCTTGGAGAAGTTACTCATGACTAGTTCTTCTGTTTCAAAGCAATACTGCACCTTAATGTGCTTGGAATGTGTACTGGGGATAACTGCTGTGCAGGGAAAAGACCTGAATCTTGTCCCATTTGCACTGATGAATTGCCTACTCCCAGAGAGTTACTTCAAGGCAGGATGTGTATTTGCACACATGTACACGTTCAAAATATTTTTCCTTTTACTTCAGTTACTGGGAAAGCTTCAATCTAAAGCTCTGGTCACAGTTTTCACAGTTTGGTAGCGTTTTGTTTTGCCATTCCTTCCTCTCTGAATCTATTTTCTAAAGAGACTGGGTTTGGTTATGGCACAGGGACTGTTTGGCTGCAGACCTCCACTGGCTGCTCCTGAGCCTTCTCCTTTCATTTTTAACTTCTCCCAGTAAGAGACACTACCCTCAGAAACCATGCTGCCTTTACGAAATGATTTCAGTGTCTCCAATTCCCATTTATTTGATATTTTTCTGCTTTCTAATTAACTTTTTCTCTTAGTAACTCTCCATCATAAGGTGTCAAGGGAATCCACTCAAGCTCCGAACTTCTCTTTCTTTTAGCTGTGTGATCTCTTACATTCTTAACTAACAGTTGATCTCTGTCTTTGGAGATCAGACACCTTTTAAAACTTTTGTTTCACGTAAGATCTGAACCTTATCAAGAAAATGAGATCATGGTGCTTTTTTGCTTGCCTTTGCCCCTACTCGCTTGGGCAATCTGTATTTCCTTAGATCTGTGTGCTGTATTGCATGGAGGCCTTAAATGTCTCATTACCCAAGCCTAGAATTCTTTCATGACAAATATTTTGCTGTAGTTTGTCTCTTGGCCCAGCTTCCTTTGTTGATGATAGGACTCCAGAGAGAGTGCAGTTTTCTTCAATGAGTTTTAAGTCCCTTAATTGTGCTTACGACATAGGATTTGACACAACATAGGTACCTTATGCATGAAACTTCTATGAGCACTTGAGTTTTTAGAAGCACTGCTTATCCACCAAATGCTGTTACTGGCTTTAGCATGTAGATGCACAAGCAGAGACAATAACAAACTAAAAACTGGCACCTGCTGAGCTCTCAGTGTAATTCCTGCAGACTTTCATGCCTGTGAAGTATTTAGAAAGATCTGCTATTCTTATTTTGTCTTCTTTCCCCCATCAAGACCAGTGCTCAGTCTCCTTTTCCGCACAGTAACACTGCTTCCAGTTCTCCCCAGAGCCCGTGCTTGCTTTGCTGGGTGCGTCTCTTTTGCAGAGCTTCCCTTTGGCTCTCTGAGGTAAAGGGGCCGGTAGCCGGGTGGGTCCCAGGGCTAGTGGGAGGGGAGTGCTGCGGGACCAGTCCCGGCAGTACAGCAGGTGGCAGCCTCCCCTCTGCCGTGTGGGTACCGCTGTGCCTTCCGAGCTGCTGGGGACAGGACTCCTGGAAGCACCGGCCACTTCATCACACTTCGTCACTCCTGTCCCAAAACAGCCTCATCATGCTTTAGAGGTAGATCTTGACCCTTGCTGCCCTGGTCGCTTTCTGCTCAGTTTAACAGCTCTCTGCGAAGAAACATGGATAAGAAAGACTGATTGTCAAGTTTTTAGTTAAAAAATCTTCACTTAACAGTTTCTTTCTCTTTGGACCTGCTCTATCGCTGTCCAGAGGAGCTAGTGTTACAGCTAGTGAGTTTAGTGACTGTAGTTAATTTCTTCACAGCACAGCAGTAGTGGGGTGTTTATTCAATTTGTATATTAGTGCTAGGTGTGTAAATTACTTGTGTAAGATGTGCAGTCCAAGCACTGATGGTATTTGCTGTTCTTGATATATAGTTTAAAGACTTAAGACTTTTGTCTTAAAGCTTATGCTGGTTGCAGGTGCACAAATGCTTCGCTCTTGGAAGGGCGTCCTAATGCTTAGTCTTCTCCTCTTCTTAACTCCATGGATGCATTTGCCTATTGTTGTGCACACACATATGCACACATATGCTCAGGTGCCCACAACATGCCTGCTCACGTTACTGTGAAAAAACATTTTCTATGTTCCTCCCCAGAAACCCCGCTCTGAAGCAGCAGCTGCTTTTGCTTCTGGCAGCTGCAGAGACCAGTTATCTCTTTTGCTGACCTGGGACTGGTGCATCTCTAGTACACTGCTGAGTCCCTAAACTTTCAGAAACATCTTCTTTGGCAGTCTCTTCCAAGTGAAGGCAGCTGCATCCCAGGGGGGTTTGCTGGCAGCAGCATCTCTATGTTTCCTTCCATGTATCAGTTTGCAGTGGTGTTTGTGGAATAAATTAAATTCCTATCCTTCTAGTAGTAAGATCAAAGCACTGTCAGACAGTGTGGCCAGACATGTGCCCTGGGGGTGATGACAAGGAGGCAGCAGAGATGGGGATAGCGGATGAAAGTGTGCACTTGTCTTCCTGTCTGCTTTTTCACAGTTAGTGTGGGGAAATAAAGTGGGCAAGCATCACTCTGCTGGCAGAAGCTGTGGTGTGGGAGCCTATCTCACCGGATAGCACAGACTAATGCCAATCAAGGGGGGCACATGGCTCCGTGTGGTCAGCATTTGAAACTTCACAAGGCACAGCAGGTCTCGGGACAGGTGCCAAACCAAGTAATGAATCATGCACAGTGTTCTATATGACTTGCCAGTGACCGAAATCCCTCTCCCTTGGAGAGGCCTGTCCCTTCCAGGTGAGCTGGCTCCAGGGCTGGATAAATTGCCTCAGACTAACTGCCTCTTTCTTTTGGGGTTAGTAAGAGAGCACAGGAGAGTCTTTAACCTCACTCTATTTTTAAGAACTTTTAGCAAAATCCTGTCTGTGCTGAAGTGCATTGGAGTTCTGCCACAAACTCCATCACAGCTATGCCTTCAGCAGGCTTTTAGCCCAGCCAGACGCTGCCCTTTTTATTGTGTTCTGCCAGATCCATTTGGTCATTCTTTTTCCATTCAGCCCCAAATTCACAGGGACTTGGAACAGGCAATTCTGCTTTCTAACACCCTATATATAAGGTCTCCAAGTGAGGGGATTTTCAGAAGGCAATTGAACGAAGTTCTGTGTGTGTGCAACCTGCACTGCTAGAAATAGTCAGCTCTTCCCATAGCCTTTTCCTATCAAGCATCTGCAGACTTCTCTACTTCAATCTTATTTCCTACAGCCCACATCCCAGCCTGCTGGAGTTGTCACCAAAGCTCCCCAGGTCTTCAGTGGAAGTGGATACCTCTGTCCACACCCATACTACCAATTAGTGTTGAAAATCTGGGGATATTGGGAAAATAATTATTTTTCAAAAAGACTGGTGAAGGACAGGACCCCTCCAGCCTCCTCCACTCCTACTGTTGTTACCTCATTGATAGTTAAGAGTGCTGGTTAAGTTTCTCAGCCAGGTTGGAGAATGGGCAGAGTGTGCTACAGCAAGTTGGTCCTTCACAGCCCCTGCAGCTTCATGTTATCTCTGGCTAGACGGTCCCTTCAGCCTCTGCAGGTAAATTTTATTTCTGCACTGTACTCCCTCCTATCACATTATCTGATCTGTCTCAGAACTCATTGCAGAGGCAAATACCAACCACATTCCTTTCTGTTTCAGCTCTTTGCTTCTCCCTGTCTCCCCAGTATCTGTGTTTTTTTATCTCTAGCCCAAGAGGAGATGGTCATGTGTGGACTGGAGATATTCCCATCAAAATACAGCCCTGAGCCACTGGCATGTGTTCTGCATTTTCACAGATAGGTCCTGAGAAAAACTGACAAATAGCCAGAGATACCTGGGATGTGTTTATTCAGATGGAGCTTCCTTGGCCAGTGAAGGCTCACTGTGGGCTCTGGTCCTAGCCCTGCCTCAAGCTTTCTCAGTGATATTAAGCTAGTCCTTCCTCCTTCAGTCCACAGAGCACTTAAAAGCAAGAAATTCCTCCCCATGGGTGCAGTAGACAAGCAAATTGCCACACTGGAATTGCTGAGGTCAGAAAACTGAGGCACTGATTGTGGCCATGGAAGATGGGAATGTTTCACAGTACAAAAATTACTGTAGGAAGAGCCACTTACAAAAGCAGATCTGGATCTCTCTCAGTCTGGGTCTGCTGTCAATGACATTGCCTAGCCTGAAGATACCGCATTGGAGTCATTGCCTTGGTCTGGGTCTAGAAGGATCGGGATCAGCTCCCTAGTGGGGGTTCTCTCTGCTATGTTTTGAGCCCATTTCTTTATCACAGAATCACAGAATTTCCTAGACTGGAAAAGACTTTTAAGAAAATCTAGTCCAGTCATAAACCTAACACAAAGAAGACTTTGACTGAACCATATACTTCAGCACTACATCTATGCAACTCTTAAACACCTCCAAAGATGGTGACTCAATCACTTCCCTGGGCAAGCCGTTCCAATGCCTGCTAACCTGTTTGGAAAATAATTTCTTCCTCATATCTAACCTAAACTTCGCTTGGCACAACTTGGGGCTATTTCCTCTTGTTTTATTACCTGGGACAACAGATTGACCCCTACCTTTCTACAGCTTCCTCTCAGGGAGTTGTGAGGGTGATAAGATCCCCCCTGAGCCTCCTTTCTCCAAGATAAAAAACCCCAGCAAACTCTCTAAACAACTATCTCAGCTGCTCCTCATAACTCATGTGCTCTAGGCCTTTCACCAGCTTTGTTACTCTTCTTTGGACACATTCTAGTGCCTCAGTGTCCTTGTAGTGAGTGATCCAAAACTGAACACAGTACTTGAGATGCGGCCTCACCAGTGCTGAGTACATGGGTAGAATCACTTCCCTGGTCCTACTGGCCACACCATTCCTGATAGAAGCCAGGATGCCGCTGGCCTTCTTGACCACCTGGGCACACTGATGGCTTATGTCCAGCTGGCTATCCGTCAACATCCCCAGGTTCATCTCTGCTGAGTAGCTTTCCAGCCATTCCTCTCCAGGCCTGTAGCACTGCCAGGGATTGTTGTAGCCAAAGTGCAGAACCTGGCATTTGGTCTTACTGAAAGTCATATCATTGTCCTTGGCCCATTCATCAAGTCTGTCTAGATCCCTCTGCAGAGCCTCCCTACCCTTGAGCAGATCAACACTTCCACCCAGCTTGTTGTGGTCTGCAGACTTACTGAGGGTGCCCTCGATCCCCTCATCCAGGTCATCAATAAAGATATTACACAGAACTGCCCCCAGTACTGAGCCCTGGGTGACACCACTCGTGACTGGCCACCAACTGGATTTAATCCCCTTTACTACCACTCTTTGGGCCTGGCCATTCAGACAGTTTTTTATCCAGCAAAGTGTGTGCCCCTACAAGACATAAGCAGCCAGTTTCTCCAGGATAATGCTGTGGGAGATGATGTCAAAGGCTTTACTAAAGTCCAGATAGACAACATCTGCAACCTTTCCCTCATCCACTAAGTGGGTGCCCACGACGTAGAAGGAGAACATAATCTGATCAAGCAGGACCTGCCCTTCATAAACCCACACTGACTGGGCCTGATCATCTGATGTCCTGCTTGCACTGCATGATGGTACTCAGGATAATCTGCCCCATCACCTTCCCCACCACCAAAGTCAAACTGACAGGCCTTTAGTTTCCCAGATCCTCATTCCGGCCCTTCTTATAGATGGGTGTTACATTTGATAATTTCAAGTCTTGTATGGGGCTAGACCCTCCAGTGGGACAATTTGCTTTGGCTACACAAACTCACAGAATTGCTGAGGTTTGATTCACCTCTGGAGAACAAGCAGTCCAGATTCTAAGCAGGGTCAGCTAGACCAGGTTGCCCAGGACTGTGTCCAGTTGAGTTTTAAATGTCACCAATGCTGATGACTCTGTGACCTTCTGGGGCACAGTTGCAGTGTTTGAACACTCTCAGTATAAAAGAGTTTCTTCTTGTGCTTAAGTGGCATTGCCTGTATTTCATTTTGTGCCCATTGCCTCTTGTTCTGTCATCACTGGGCACCACTGAGAAGGGCCTGGTTCCATCTGCTTTACATCTTCCTATCAGTTATTGATACACACTGATAAGATCCCCCAGAGCTTTTAGTTCTCTAGACTTAACAGTCCCAGCTGTCCCATCCTTCCCCCCATATATGAGATGCTCTTGAGCACTTTTGTGATCCTTCATCGGATGCACTCCATGATGTGCACGAGAAGCCCTGCACTGGACACAGCATTCCAGTTGTGTCTCACTAGTGCTACATAGAAAGAAAGGACCACCTCCTTCGAGTCTGAAGAATCCTTACTGATGATTTACTTCCCTGTTGTACAAAGAAGCTTCTCTCTCCCCTCCCACATCTCTATGCTAGGGCATAGATGAATGGCCTCCATGTATCTGCTGGTCTTCACATCCTGCCTGGTCCCCATGGTGGTTCGTTCGGGGCGGTTTCCTCAATTTTATACTAGTTTGCTCACTTTCTTCTTGTTCTGTTCTGGTTTTCTGTCACTCCCTGCCATGCCCCCTTTCTCAAGTTGCTTTGCCTTCACTCTCTTTTCTCTTTAGCAAAATCTGTTGATTTAATTTTTCAACTTCAGGGCCCCAGCTGATGTCCAACCTTGCTACCCTACTGCTTCCACCCATCCCTTTTTGCTCCTTGCATTTCCAACAAGGCCTTTTTTTAAATTATTTTTTCCTTTTGGAAATTACCATAACTTCTTCTTTTGCATTAGAGCCTCTGTGTTCATCCCACTGTGTTTCTTCCCAAAGTACTCACTTGGTCCAGAGCTATATGAGAGCATTCCCTGCTGAGGGACCTGAGAGCAGCATCTGACCTTCTCTGCCTTGGGATGTCCTGCCATGCAAGCCATCAGGAGGTTTTTCTCCCACTGTGCTAGTCCAGCACTGGTCTGCAACAACATCCCTGATGTCACTACATCTATTCTGGGTTTATGTGGAAAGAAGCTTTAATGCTTTAATCATTTTAATAAATTATATTAATGAAAAAGCTGTCATAAATCATTATCTCAGGAAGTGATTGTACAGTTACACAACTCTGTCTACTCCATCCACTGCCACAGGTAATGCAATCCAGTGAGGGAGGTTTGTTTTCCTGAGATAAGAGATGTGTTGTCATAGAAAGATTTCTGAAGTGTCTTGTAACCTTCTGCAGGTGATTAGGTTGCTGTTGACATCAGTGAGACTAATTGTACCCAAATGGCTGCACATACAAGACACAAATATTTCTGGTGACTCTGTTACTTTATTATTATTGAAGCTTTTGCAGTGGACAGCTCTACCCAAGAGACTTACATCAACCAAGTCCTTCCTCAGTTAAGTGGGACTGACCTTCCCCCAGCATGGGACTCAGCCCTCTGAGCCTTATGGAAATAAACTGAATCACACACAACAATGTGATTGAATTGGCAAGGAACTAACCCGTTTGATCCAAATTTGACTTTCTCCTCCACCTATAAAATTTTGTTCTGATGGTGTTGAACAGTCCTTTTTCTTTCTGTAGACATTACAGAGATGACAAAGAGTGAACCCCCAATGTGAGGTGTTTGGGGCTTAAGATTATTGCACCTTCAGCACTGCTGAACTCACATTGTTTTAGTCCCATACACTTATGAGCTATATCTGCTTTTCATAGTTATGTTCAATTTATCTCATTAGTCTGACACAGCAGATGTTGCTTTCCTGAGGATCACCTGTGATTTCTTCAGTTCATCTGAGAGTAACAGTCTTCTCCCATCTATGCAGCTGGTGTTTGACTAGAAAACATTGTTATGCTGGGACCAACAACTAACCCAGAAACTAGCTTTTATTGCTATTCTTTCAGGATGAAAACCAAAGAAGGTATTAAATTCAATCTTATCACCTCAGTTGTATTTTTGTTTGTGGTAATGATCTGTGAATTCAGGTACTGGATGTAACCAAGGAACAACTGAACAAAGTTTTATGAGAAACTGTTCACAAACTGAAGTGAAGACATATGGTTTTGTCCTCATGGAGGATAGCAGGCTCAGGGTTTGCGTCTCAGGGAGATAATGTCTGAGAGGACAAGGCACTTCTCACTGTCTCCCATTGTCCCAGAATACGTTTATTTTAATTGCTTCAGTTATTTGCAGTGAGATAGAGAAGCTGTGTTCCTAGGACTGTATCAAACCCCATTCAGGAAGTATTAGGAGAAAGGACAACAGTATCAGGAGAAATGAGGTGACCTGCAGCGTAAGTTGGTCCTAGACTCAGAATGGTAGCAGAATTTAGGTTGGCAGGGAACTCTGGAGCTCCCTCATCCTGCCATCTGCTTAAAGCAAGGCGAACTTCAGTGGTAGAGGAGGTTCTTTAGGGCCTTATCCAGTTGAAGACCACCAAGGATGGAGATCTATCTGTGTCTCTGGGTCCTTGTTTCAGTGTTTTGCTATTGCTATGTGATTTTTATTTGTTTTATAACTGAGTGGAACTGCCCTTATTGCAACATGTGCTACTTGCCTCTTGTCTTCTTTGCCTTACACCTCCATCTCCTTTGCATCTCCCCACTAGTGGGATGTAGGTCTTCTGTCAGGTTAAACAAAATCAGCTTTGAGGAAAAGTGCTTTGTACTCTTTCATTTCCAACCCACCAGTGCCTCCAGCTCCACTTCCTCATCTTTGTTTCTTGTACTTTGTTTCAGTTTCTTGTACTGTCATCCCACACAGCCCCTTCTGAGTGTATACCAGTCCTTGACCTGACCTTTCTGCCCCACTGGCTCTATTATGTTAAGATAAGTTGCTTATAGTCTTTTAGTGTTATCCACACTGACATTTCGGTTGGGAAAGAGCTTTAAGATCAGGTTCAACCATTTAACCTAACACTGCAAATACCATCACTAAACTATGCCCCTAAAAACCTCATCTAAATGTCTTTTAAGTACCTCTAGAAATGATGACTCCACCACCTCCCTGGGAAACCTGTTCTTCCGGGCTTCATAACCCTTTCAATTTCTCCTTATGCCCAACCTAAACCTCCCCAAATGCAACTTGAGGCCATTGTCTTATCACTTGTTACTTGGGAGAAGAAACCAAATACCACCACCCCAGCCCCCTCCCTGGGTCCACACTCTTTTTAGGTAAATTTTAGAGAGTGATAAGGTCTACCCTGAGCCTCCTCTTCTCCAGGCTGAACAAACACAGTTTCCTCAGCCACTCCTCATAAGACTCGTGCTCTAGACTCTTCATCAGCTCTGTTGCCATTCTTTGGACAGGCTTCATGTTCCTCTGTACTCTGAGTGATTGCACTCTTGACACTAAGAGTGTCTTTGACAAGTGTTCAAATTGAGCTGAAGCCACTATGGGCTAGTAAATAATGGTCCTAATACAATCTCTGTGATTGAAAAATGACTCTTAGCATTACTGTACTGCAGATACCATTAAATGGTCATCTGATGCTTAATATATCCTGGAGATATGTGCTAAGGGCTCAATTCTGCCAACCTGCTGTCTTTAGAAAATGTGTTGTCTCCAGCGGGATGTACTGGATGCTGATGCCAAATAGACAGACCTCATTAGCTTCCCACATCCTCCCCAATCAGCAAGATCTGTAATGCAGTGGAGACATATTTGTCTAGAAAAGCCATCAGGATCAGTGGTGATTGAATTGTGTCCTCAGGATGGAACTGTGCAGTATCACATAGGGCAGCAACCTCAGGCCCTAGCTTCAGGTCCTTGTTCTGCCACTCGTGTTCTGTTCAACCTTGGGCAAGAGGCCAGAATTTCAAACATGTCCTGTAAGGTGGTGACCAGTTAGAGATAGCTCATGCATGATTGTAAAATATGGTGAGCACCCACAGATCTCTGTCAGTCAATGCGAGCTCAGTAGCTTTTGGAGAACACCAAATACTAGTGTCTCCTCTTCAGTGAGGAATACCCATAGGGAAAACAAAAAGAGCCCTGACTTGGGAAAGGGCTAAGTATCTATCTCTTATTCTTGATACTTTCACCTCTCTCAGACCTCATCTTAGAAAAAAAAAAAAAATAAAAAATTGTGCTTTCATGTCCCTGCATGTGACAAACTCTTTGCTCTATATGTATCATATGTGTGCACATATACGTAGCATATGATTGGTTACAACTTCTGTGCCTGCTCTCTCTACAAAAATAAATAATTGAATAAGGTTAAAAATATACTTGTTTTGTACAGGGTGGTTGTGAACTAATGTAATCCTCAGATCTTCCAAGAGTTTCTTTTGTAGAGCACATTCATGTTGCAGTTCCTTACGCACAAGGGTAACAGTCTTCAGAGGAAATGATTTGGAAAATGGAACAGACTCAGGTCTCAAACTATTGCTCATATGAAAGACCAGAAATAAGTCATTTAAGGAATGCTTGTGGATATGAGCAATGCCAACATTATTCTCATCATTGTGCAGTGAAGGAATTTCTCCTCCTTACATCTTTCTTGGTACCCAAGGTGACATTACGCATGTTCCCTCTGCCAAGAGAAAAGAACCTTTCAAACTCTGTCATCTTTAAAATGCCACCATGCCTTATAATCCACACAAGCCACCCCTTCCCCCTCTTTGCGTGGCTCAAGAGATTGCTTGTGGTTGTGCTAAGAAAATCAGTGCATTTCATGCTATAATTATTCCACTGTATCCACGATATTCACAGAGGAAAATAAATCTTTGAGTATCCACTCATCCAAGGGGAAAAACATTGGATGCAACTGAACTGCATGACATATCTTTTTCTCGGGGAATAGCAGAGTCACCTCAGTACCATTAAAGAAATTACTAATGGAAAAAAGCTAAAGGTAGGATAATGGCTGTGTTGATGTTAACCCACAAAAATGGTTTATTCATTTTCTTCTGGACTGATGGTTCCTCCTTAGGAAACTCACCACTGCTCTTTGTTGAGCTTCTTGCAGAAAAAAAAAAGGAGTGTGGGGACTGGACTCCTAATCTGATTCAATTTAAAGAAGTTTGGCTTGTGCAGGACAATTTCAGCATGACCTTTAGAAGATGACAGTGCCGACTCTTAGGTGACTCTTCATGAAGGCAGTGCTTTGTGCTGTGGAGAGCAGTGCATTGCACTGTCACTGTCAGCAAGGAAAATGGTAGAGAGATATCATAACCCTGGCTTGAAGTGAGTTAGTGGAGGCATATGGAAAACTAAACAATAGCCAGTCAAGCCTGTAAATACATGCAGCTGACACACAAAAAGAAATGGAGCTCTTTAAGCCATATATATCTTATTGTTGCTTTTTTTTTTCTGTATATGGTAGAAATCCAACTACTGCTGGATTTGCATGGTGACTGTGGAAATGAAAATACTATTCTATGCCATTCTAGCTGCTGTGTGAAAATACATTTTTTCCCCGTATTTCTCTCTTCTCAGGGCTCTGGCTGACATCTTAAGGCAGCAGGGACCAATCCCTATAGCACACTGTGAAAGAGAGACTATCTCGGCCATAGATACCTCCCCCAAAGAAAACACCCCAGTCAGGACATCTTCCAAAAACCATTACACTCCTGTGCGCACCTCCAAAAGCAACCCAGGTAAGTGCTGCTTTCCTGTTCTCTCTCTCACTCTCTCTTCTGTGGTGGTTGTATCAGTAGTATGTTTGAAGTTGGCAGAACATCACACTTCACAATAGTGGATTTTGTAAACCTAAAATTAGGATAATAAATGGCTTTAAAAGGCAATCCGATAGAGCAGAGGAGTGCAAGGATCAGTGGTGATGATTCTTTCAGGTTTTTGCTGAACAAAGTCTCTGTTCTCTAGGCTTTTAAAAAATTCAGAATCAGTGATGTATAAATTCAGCTTATACCAAAATGGTTGTATTAAGCTTGGAACATTGTGTATTTTCAACAAAACACATATGCTACGAAGCATAATTGGCCTCTCTGCACACAGCAGCTGAGAAGAAAGAACTGCATAGAATTGAGGCCACCTTATCCATTCAGGTGAACTCTAGGCATGTGCAGAAATGAAAGTGTGGAAGGTTACTTAGAAGGTACCCCAAGAGCCTGACGTTCTCCGGGAACATTGGCCTGGGAATTGGGACACACAATATTTTTCTGACTTCTACTGGCTAGGTGAATTTGGTCAAATCATTTGACTGCTTGACTTGATTTCCCAAGTGGCACGAGGATGCAAGCCTCTTAGGTAAAGATATTTTTCTGAATTACTGAATGTTTCCTATATTGATAACTGTCAAAACAATGTCTCAGTGGTTGCTGACCACCTTTGTTTAGTGGGATGTGGTAGATCTGCCATCACTTTGCCATCTCTCAGCTGCAACTGTATGCGTGCATCCAAGATATGCCCTCATTCAGTCACAAGCTATTCAGTTTCACATAGAAGTTTCTGGGTGGAATTTCTTGACCTTTGTCACTTGGTGATCAGAGGAGATTTTGCTAATGGTCCCTGCTGGGAAAGCTTCTGAAAGAATCTAGTGGGAGATCAGAATGCCCCACAACCTGTGGAGCTCAGTGTGCTCTGCTCTTTTCAGAAAGGGCCCATGACTGAGGGCAGTGACTGGTTTCTGTTGCCTTGTTGAAGTGACCATTAGAAGGGTTTTACTGCAATGTGCATCACCCTATGGAGACAGGACCAGGTGACCATGTTCTCTGGAAGCCTCTCCTGCTGCTGGGAACAAAATAATTTCCCTGAGAACTAAGAAGGATTTCTTTGCTCTCCAGTTTTCACTCACAGGCCAGTGAACCCCATAATTTTGTATGCCAGACAGTTATACTTGTGAAATAAAATGTTGGGCTAGACAACTGTACATGAGGTGAGTTGTCTGGAAGAGGAAGGTGCTTTTGTGTATCTAGGGTTTTGGACTGGCTGTTGAGAGGATATGAGATTCTGCCCCACAACAGAAATGCAGGAAATAAGGGTTTGTGGTCAGTGAACAGTTGTAGCACCACCAGAGAACAACTCTGACTTATGATGAGATGAATCCCTTTCTGAAGACACCCTGTCTCTTCCCATTGGTTCCCATTGGTCAGATAGGGCAGGCAAATCCTGAACGACAATGCAGAAGGAAATCATTGCTTGCAGCAGAAGACACCAGCTGGGTACTGGAAGTCTGAATGAGGTGGTCACGCTTAGGCACTGTCAAGTCTGAGAAAAGGCTCTTGGGCAGGTTTGCAAGGGGAGTTGCTAATTGCAGTGTCTGAAGGTAGCTGATGGCTCCAATAGACATTTTTAAGACTTACTACTACATTATTGGAGGCACACAAAGATACAAGGACCTCCTACTAGGACAGACTGAGAGATCTGGGGTTATTTAGTCTGGAGAAGAGGAGGCTCCAAGGAGACCTTATTGTGGCCTTCCAGTATCTAAGGGAACCTACAAGAAAGCTGGGGAGGGACTTTTTAGGATGTCAGGTAGTGGTAGCACTAGAGGGAATAGATCAAAACTAGAGGTGGGTAGATTCACATTAGACTTTATGAAGAAGTTCTTCACCATGAGGGTGGTGAGACACTGGAACAGGTTGCCCAGAGAGGTGGTGGAAGCCCCATCCCTGGAAGTTTTTGAGGCCAAGCTGGATGGGGCTCTGAGCAAACTGATCTAGTGGGAAGTGTCTAGCGGGAGTGGAACTAGATGATCCTTAAGGCCCCTTCCAACCCTGACAATTCTATGATTCTATCATCACATTATGAAGTGAGAGCACTCAGTAAGCAGACTGCTTGGCCCTTGCTGAGGACAGGTACATGAGATGAACACAGCAAAATGGCTGGGAAGGAAAAGGCATGATGAGCTCATGACAAGAGTTTGTTCACTCAGCCTCTGCTTGTCTGTGTGTTTGCCCATGTTGTCTGAAAGAGAAAAGCCATCACAGTTCAGTCAAGGCTGAAACAGGCATGCCATGGGCAACTGGATACTGCTAAAAGAAGATATTTGCAAACCCAGCTACAAAGAAGAGGGCCTTTACCTCCAGCACAGCCTTCCACAGCTGTTGGCAGCTGTAGGGGCGTGACTGATCACTTCTGCCTCAGGGCAGGCAGTTGGACCCAGTGTCACACCCAGACCTTGCCAAAGCTGGGAAGGGAAAACTTGCTTGATAGCTTGCCCAAAAGAACTTGTTCCTGGCTCAGATGTGTCCGTTATTAACATGTCCTCATATATCATATAAGACAGAAAGCTAATCACTTACAAAAGATCATGAGCTCATAAACCAGCTCTATGGCTAATATTTTTTTTATACTGTTTCATTTGCAGAATATGGCAATGCTTCATGGTAACTATGCTTTGTTACTTGGCTCCTCTTGAGAATATTGTGGTAATCAGGAAATTGTATAAGTGAATATTAAAAACTTTTGGGTTAGCAGGGAAGTAAATGGTGAAAAACAAGACAATGGGTTGTAGCACATTAAACTGGAATAAAGCTGATAAGCCCCAGTGTGGAACTTGAAGAGGGATTACCTTCAATACTTTTTGAGGCAAGGGGAAGTAAAAAAATAAAACAAGGGGGATGGGGGACAACTGGGGACAAAAATAGAGGCAGTAATATGTAGTAGAAGGATCGAGGCAAAGCATTTCTCGCATTTATCACTGGTGCTGCAATTGCACAGCACATGCAGGACAACCAGGTGATCAGGCCCAGTCAGCATGGGTTTATGAAGAGCAGAGTGACATGCTTGTTAGATGAAAGTAAGGCTACGGGTGTTGTCTATCTTGACTTTAGTAAGGCATTTGACACTGTTTCCCACAGCGCTCTATTAGAGAAATTGACAGCTCTTGGCTTGCATGGGCATACGCATTCCTGGGTGAAAAACTGGTTAGATGGACAAGTCCAAAGAGTTGTGGTCAGTGGAGTTAAATCCTGTTAGTGACCAGTCATGAGTGGTGTCCCCAGGGCTCAGTACTGAGGCCACTCCTGTTTAACATCTTCATCAGTGATTTGGATAAGGGGATAGAGTGCACCCATGGTAAGTCTGCAGATGACACTAAGCTGGGTGGAAATGTCAATCTGCTTGAGGGTAGGGAAGCTCTACAGAGGGATCTAGATAGGCTGGATCATGGGCCAAGGCCAATTCCATGACTTTCAATACGGCTAAATGCCAGGTCCTGCACTTCATCCACAACAACCTCCAGTAGTGCTACAGGCTTGGGGAGGAGTGGCCAAAGAGCTGCCAGGCAGAGAAGGACCTGGGGGTGTTGATTGACAGCTGGCTGAACATGAGCCATCAGTTTACTAAGGTGGCCAAGAAGGCCAACAACATCCTGGCCTGGATCAGGAATAGTGTAGTCAGCAGGAGCAGGGAGGTGATCATTCGTCTGTACTTGGCTTTGATGAGGCCACACCTCGAATACTGTGTCCAGTTTTGGGCCCCTTTCTACAGGAAGGATGTAGAGGTGCTGAAGAGGGTACAGAGGCAGTTACCAAGCTAGTAAAGGGTTTGGAGCATGTCTCTTATGAGGAAAGGATGAAGGATCTGGGGCTATTTAGCCTTGAGAAATGGAGGCTGAGAGGAGACCTTATTGCTCTGTACAACTACCTGAAAGGAAGTTGTAGTGAGGTGGCAGTTGGTCTGTTCTCCCTAGTGGAAAGCGATAGAACAAGAGGAAATGGCCTCAAGTTGAACCAGAGGAGGTTCAGGCTGGATGTTAGGAAGAATTTCTTTACTGAAAGGATTGTCAGTCACCATCTTTGGAGGTGTTTAAGAGCCAGGTAGATGTTGGGCTTAGGGACATGGTTTAGTGGTTTTCAGAGGGCTAGGAATAAGGTTGCACTTGATGATCTTGAAGGTCTCTTCCAGCTGAAACGATTCTGTGATTCTATAATTGCCTGAACAAGAACACAGCTGTAGGGTTTTGCATCAGGATCTGAAAAACATCACCTCTGCTGGCTGTGGTTTGTCTCAGGACTCCAGCATATGAAAGGTTAAGCAACCAGAAAAGACTGTAGTTGTTACATACAGGCTGAGATTGAGTTTTATATTTGTTTTACTTGGAAGTTCTGTTTGCAAACTTCTAACTAGAAGGGAGCCCTTAAGTCTTGCTAAATAAACCATAGTTTCATTTTTCTGTTAGACTTGTTTGGTGTCAGCAAGCAAAATGATTGTAGGTGACAATGACAAATTGATGTGGTCTGTATCTGAGGCAGTAGAGTTCAAACAAAACAGCTTCTGCAGGTGCTGCTGAGGGCAAGCCTGTGGTTCTAACTGTCTGGATGGTGCCTGCTGTTTCCTCATGCAAATATGGTGACGTGTCCAGTAGATGCTGCCCTTCCTGCAAACACTCAGGCAGCCCTCAAATGGTCACAGCAGGAGATCACAGGATGGAAAAGTACAACTTCCTCTGGTAGTCCACCAAGTCATGAGCACTGTCTCCAGCTATAACAGATGCCCAAGGGAGAGTTCAAGACCAAAACAAAGTCTTCTGAGAATTTTCCCAGGTACTTCTCAGCAGATGGTTTCAGAACTCTCTAAGCTCTATAGTGGGACAGGAGGGCCTCTGTCGAGCTTGAGATAGAAGAATCCAGGTCTAACAAAGGCTTGTTGGAGGGAAAAGAGAAGTAGGTCTCTCTGTCCTGGGCATGGAGATAATTATCCTTCAAACAAGGCAGCTGGCTTCAATAAGACTTAGCCTACTACTTCACAATGGCCACCTTCCCCAGAGGCTGTGGGAGACAGCTCTTCATCAGAAGCAGAATACATTTCCCACACTATTCTGCTAAGCTTGAGCATCCCAAGTGTCTGAAGACCATCTCTTCAGAGATTATTTCCACTTTTTCTTTTCTCTGAGAATCAAGCTCAGACTCTTTTGGGATGGCAGGAGACAGCTCACCTCCCCTTCCACCCACCCTCACTTCCACTGACATTTGTGTTCATTACTTTTACGCAGTGCTGCTGTTCTGGTGGTGGTAGGTAAGAAAAGCTGAAAGCTGTGTCTACAGATTGCTTGGGTCAGAGCACACCTCTCCAGCTGTGCACCACCTCATTAGTATGAGCTATGGCCCTCTCTGTAGACAGCAATGCTTCTCCAACTCACAGAGACCTCTTGTTAGTTCAGTGTTTGCTATTGTGAGTAATGGGTAAAATACAATGAATCTGATATACAGGAAATCCATCTCATCTAGCTGTCTATTGGCAGGTTCTATGTCTCCATCACAGCAGCACCTTTAGAGGTGCTGGAAGGAAAACTCCATCATTTCCCCCATCTTTTCTCCTTGGCCACATTATGTATCCTGACATCTGCTGTGAAGGTCATTCCCATTTGCTTGTTCAGTCGATGGACAGTAAACACAGACAAGAATGAGGATAGATGGGAGAAAGGTCAACATAGGTCAACATAAGTCCTGTAGGCTTGGAAAATGTCATACATAAGCAGCAGTATGCTCCCATAAGAGGAAGGTGCTGAATTTGGCTCAGGCAACAGAGTTTGAGACAGAGGCAATCCTCCTGCAATGTCCATAGTCAACTGATGTGTCAGAAAAGATGAGGGCAGTTCCTGTGACAGTGATGCTGATGGACATTAGCATTAGTGGAAAAATTAAGACTAGTTTATCAGTTCAGATGACTACTTCCAATACCATCCTCGGATATTTGAAGGTTGTCTGCAAGTTGGATGCCAGATGTTTGTTTGTTTTTCCCAAAATGTGGCTAAGTAAAGCACCTGCAAGATTCAGTCCCTGCAGAAACCGGCAGATGAAAGTTTTCTGACTGCCTTGGTAATGGAGAGGTAGCTACCTCAGGACTAACAGACATGCAGGAGTCATCTCATTACTGTTTTCCAAACCAAGGCACTTGAAACAGATCTTTGGCTGGTACAAATTAATGTTGTACTATCATATTGATGGGACATGGGCTTGGTTTAGGTTAATCCTTGTCAGGGAGGATTCTGTCCCAGACTCAAAATTAGTACAAATCTATGATGCTGAAGTGATCTTTTATTCTCTTAGTGTCATTCTGATTCATTCTACAGTTCACCTTGGTAGTATTTCTGACCTGTGAGAGAGGAGATATTTGGGACCATTAGACTGATGTGGGAAGCAATGTGGGAGGAGAATCTTTCCAAATATGCTCAGGGCAAGAATGTGCTTGCTACCACTGTGCAATGCCTTCAGCAGTGGAGGGCCCCCAGATGTCATCTCTTTGAGCGTGAGGCAGGTGGGTAGATTCTGTGACTGTAATTATGCCACTTCTGACTGCCTCCAGGATCAGGAGCTTTAAGAGAAATGACAAGACTTTTTTTTTTTTTTTTTTTTTTTTTTGTACTTGATGGAGAAAAGACTCTGGCCTACTTTCGTATTCTTTTGGCCTCTTAATTCTCAGAATAACAAACTGCCTCGCCAACAGAATACACTGGTCTGAAATCAGCTCCAGATGTGCCAGCAAAAAGCTGACCGCAGGGGTAAGTGGAGATAATTTTCCACTGTGAAAAATCTTCTTCTATTCACTTGCACTGGGGACGGGGGTACCTGCAGGTGTGAAGAACAGCTTATTGACAGGATTGCCACTTGGAATTCATCAGACAACACAGGCTAGTGCTCTGATTAGCCTGATATATCTGGGGAAAGCTTTTAATAAGCCATTTGAATCAGGATGTTCCAGAGATGTATGTATTCAAAGTGCTGTTTTCAGCAGTGCCTTCCACCCGGAGGCATATTCTGAGCTTGTTCTGAATGTGAACAAATGCAGGAGAGGCCTTTAGTCTTTATGGAAATTGTAGCTAACATCTCTAGCCAAATATAGGCAGAGCATCATGGGGAATGCTTCCATCCTAATCACCACTCAGGGGACGAGGTCACTGCACTTGGCCCTGATCTTCTGGGGTATGGGCTCTGCTGGGGCTCTGGCCCTTTTCTACAGACCAGGGTGAGTGTGGGCAATTGGATTCTCAGATGTCCTCCAGGTTATATGGACCTTCTCCTTGTTCATCCTTCTCCCTTTCCCCTCTCTCATTCCCCCAAAATCTCCATCTGATCTCTACTTCAGATTTCTTCCTTTATTCATTCACTGAATTCTCTAACTTCTCCCCCAAATTCCCAGCAACTATTTGAATTAATTTACCTAGTGTAGAAAAATATGTAGAAGGCATTCAAATTCCCTGCTGCTTCACAGTTTGTGTTGTCATTTACAGCTGTTCAGGGGAATACAAAGCAGGTGTAAAATGATCCCCCAGTCCCTGCAGTAGCATTTTACAGCCCCTGTGCTCTGTTGTAAGAAGCTAGTTAAGGTGCAGGTGGATGAAGAATTAGGAAAACCACTTAGAAAACACACAGAAAGTTCCAGGTACAGGGCTTTTCTCTGTATTCTTGTTGTAATCACTGACATTTGAAAAGAAAGAAGCAGGACCAGCTTTAAAACCTCTAGGATGTGCAGAAGGTAGGGCAATCCAGTGCCAGTCCATCTGCTTTTTCCTCCAAGCACACCCCCAGTATGGGAAGCCCTAGTGCTTCCCACAGCCTTCCCTCCCAGGAAAATACCAAATGGATTAATACATTTTCAGAGACACCAGAATATTTCAGATTCTTCTGTCGCTGAACATATTGAGGATAAGAGTTACTCAGTGTCCTAGCATCCAAAATACAATTGCAAAAAGGGAGGATCAGTCCAGCAGAGAGTAAGGAGAGGTAGATGCTGCTGGAGTTGGTGCAGGGCAGCTATGATATGACACTAGCTGCTGCCTTCTTTGGTGTGAAGGATCTAGGTTCCTCACTGATTTAGGACCTAAGTTAGCCTGTGCAGTGTTAGACATCACCCCTCGTACCAGAGCAGCTGATGACCTATAACTACCACTCTGTGGCATTGCCAGTTCCCATTTTACAGATGGGGAAATAGGGCACAAAGAGGCAAAGGCTCTAATTCAAAATGTACTTGGGTTGCCATCTTCCCTTGACTTTAAATTAAATACCTAAAGACTTGCGAGTATCTTTCCCTGAGTCACTTATGCACTTTGTCCAGGCACTGAGAGCAGTTCTACCCTGGGACCTCAACAGACCACAACTTTCCGTTCAGCTCAGCACTTCTCAGAGGGGAAGCGTGTGGCTGTGTGTGCTTTAGTCCTTCTATGAATGCCCAAGCATGATTCCTCCTGCATGTTCACATGGGCACAGGCCTGACTCCTTCAATCCCATATTCCAGCAGCAAGTGAGAACTTTTACACTTGCATTGGAAAGCACAGACCTTGTCCCAAAGTGCTTGTAGTCCAAGAAACAGAGGAGAAGGCATAGGCTGGAAAGCCAGGAGAATGATCTACAGTGTAATGAACTTAATCACCCTGATCATAGAATCATGGAATGTTTTAGATAGGAAGGGACTTTAAAGAACATCTAGTTCCAACCCCCCTGCCATGGGCAGGGACACCTCCCACTAGACCAGGTTGCACAAGGCCCCATCCAACCTGCTCTTGAATGCATCAAGTGGTGGAGCATCTGCAACGTCCCTGAACAATCTGTGCCAGGGACTCACCACCCTTAGAGCGAAGAACTTTTTCCTAATTTCTAATCTAAATATATCCTTTTCCAGTTTGAAGCCATTACCCCTTGTTCCATCACTACAAACCTTTATAAAAAGTCCCTCCCCAGCTTTCCTTTAGGTCCCCTTCAGATACTGAAAGGTTGAAATAAGGTCTCTCCAGAGCCTTCTCTTCTCCAGACTGAACAACGCCAACTATCTTAGCGTGTCCTCATAGGAAAAGGGTTCCAGGCCTTGGATCATCTTTGTGACTCTCCTCTGGACCTCCTCCAACAGGTCCATGTCCTTCTTGTGTTGAGGGCTCCAGAGCTGGACATGGTACTCCAGGTGATTCCAAATGGATCTTTTTAACTGCTAAATATTTATTTGCTTATCCTTAATCTTATTGTTTCACACATTCAACCTCCCTCTTCTGTTGCTGCCAGAGGGTAAGACCTGGTGCTGAGGGAATATTCAGTCATGAGCAGCTGTAAGTTTTTAACACATGCTGCCCAGTAACACTACCATGTACAGTCTGTGATCCCCAGTGCTCTGCTGAGCCCTGCAGCTGCCTTCTTCCCTCCATGATGCTGGGGCTGCACCTCCGTCTGCCTCTAGCTATTGATTTATTCTGGTCTTCTGAGTGTTTTATTGAGCTGTAAAGTTTTAGGTTAATCTGTGAAAAAAAAAAAAACCAAAAACAACAAACCTTTGGGAAAACAGTGCCCTACTAACAAGACACAAGAGACAACAAAATATCCCCGCTGAAAATATATATACCAGGGAACTTATTGGAGAATAAAAAGCAGCAACATTTGTAACAATTTCTAGTGTCTCACAACCAGATATCTCCCATGATTGATGTCAAGGTTTTGTTTGTCAAAACAGCTAACAACAAATTTAAAAAAATTAAAAAGTAAAATAAAATTCTGACTACTGAGGGGAAAAGAATGAGTAGGTGGAGAGCCGTGACAGAATAGCAACATCCAGAGCTATGGGATAAATATCAGCTGCCTGCTAGAAGTGGCAGAAATTTGGTGGAATTTAGCATTCATTCAACAGAGCGCAGTCCCAGAGTCACAAGGCCAGGCACGGCAACGCTCATTATCCATAGTGATATCTGGGAACTGTAGGTTACTATGGGAACAACTTTTTTTTTTTTTTAAGAGACACTAATACAAGTTGTGAGGAGGAGAGGATTAAGCATATAGGTTTATGTTGAAACAAAGCCTCACAGTGAAACTCAACCCGCTGAAAACAATACAACAAACTAGATGGAGAATGTGGAAATTAAGTGAAGCAGATTTTTCTAGCACCATGCTCTGTGGAGAAGAGGCATCAATGAAAGGCAACAAAGCTGGGGAAAGGTCTAGAGCACAAGTCTGCTGAGGAGTGGCTGAGGGACCTGTAGCTATTCAGCCTGTAGAAAAGAACACTCAGGGGAGAGCTTCTTGCTCTTGACAACTCCTTGACAGGAGGTTGGAGCCAGGTGGGGTTGGTCTCTTCTCCAAGGGACAAGAGGACCTGGCCTCAAGCTGCACCAGGGGAGGTTTGGGTTGGATATTAGGAAGAATTTTTTCACTGAAAGGGTTGTCATGATGTGGCCCAGGCTGCCCAGAGCAGTGGTGGAGTCCCCATCTCTGGCAGTATTTAAAAGACCTGTAGATGAAGTGCTGAGGGACATGGTTTAGTGGTGGGATTGGCAGTGCTAGGTTAATGGTTGGACTCGATGATCTTAAAAGTGTTTTCCAACCAGAAATGATTCTATGAATGTGGAAAAAATCTATGAGTCTAATGCAGGTATGTAATCAGCCAGGGACCTGCACATTGCAGGAGACAGAGTGGCTGTGGACACAAGCTGCAACATGCTGAGCAGTGCCCTGGATTGCACCACCATGCAACATCTCTCTGCACCCCATGCCACTTGATTGCTGCACACACAAAGGAGTGGGAATACGTGGGCCTTCTTCCCTTATTTGTAACAGTTGTTGGATTTAAGAGCAAATCCTGGGACCGATGGGATTGTGGGACTTATGGATGTAGGAGACTTACACTAGCACTTATCAGGATCAGTGAGAAGGAGTTATGGAGGATGGAGACTGTGTGAGTGTAGGACATCCAAACTGATACATTTGGAAACTCTCACAATTCCTGACCCTGTACAGCTGTTTTGGGAATGGCAAAAAAATGCTGTTCTCAAAACTTACAAAAGCAGAGATAGAAAGAATTTTGGAGCATAACACCCAATACGGAGGTCATTTCATCCCCTCGCACCATGTTGCTCACCCTACAAAGTCTTCACTGTGGTTGACAGGAAAGAGGGATGTTTAAGCCACATGGTTCCCCTCACCCTGTGCTCTGCCCTTCCCCTCCAGATCTGGGAAAGGGTTGGGAGCAGAGGGCCATTAGAGCAGGTACCTAGCACAGGTATTGGGGAGAATTTGGAGTGCTGTGAGAAAGGGCAGGACTGGGAGATACTCCTTTCCCTGAGGAGCACTGAACTGAAGTTGTTGCCATGCCATCTCAGCACCTACCAGCTGCCTGGGCTCAGGTCCTCTGGGAGCAACTGGAAAATGGGGATGGGGGGGTTACAGGGAGGCAACACAAAGCTCAGCTGCAAACCCAGCAATGGTAGGACAGAAGGTCACATGTTTGAGGATGCAATAGGCAAAGGGAGTCATGCTCTTGTCTAAGTTTTGAGCTCTGATTTGTGTCTTTAGTTGAATATGCAAGCTTGCCTGTTCTTTCTCTCAAGCTCTAGTTTCACAGGCAGTTGAGTCAGCCCAATGACTCCTGCCACTGAAGCAGAGGTCTCAATCCTCTTCTTCTCACATCTTCTGCCTTGGCCACTGCCCTCTGCACTGACTATGGTGCTGTCATATTCTTCCATCAGCTGGTTTAACTCATTAAGCCAGCAAAATCTGCTCAGGGAGAGGTCATATGATGACATGTCAGGAGCAGGTCTGAGGGGGATTGCCATGTTTAGGCAGTGCTGAATTTGTGACCACTGAGCTGTGTGAAGTCATAACTGTAGACTTGAGTAGGATTTTTCGAGGCTGCCTGTGAGCAAGCATGCAGGGGAGCCTGTGCTTAGTTGCTCTGGGGATGTGGTGTCCAACTGGGATTGACCTTCAAGGTTACACACACTTTGAGATGAAGTGGGCTGAGGTTGAGGCCAGCATGTCCTCCAGAACTCAAACTTGACACCGTGGTGGCAATTTACACACAAAATAATTCTGCCTGCAATTGAGGTATTTTAGTTTTAAGCTGCTCAGGAGTTTTCTTGTGGAAAAAAACCTAAGCCTACTGTCTAACCAGCTGTTCTATGCTGTACCATTCTGCAGATCTACTGGGTGCTGTGGAAGGGTAAAATCATTTTTGTAACAGATTTCCTTCTCCCTGTTTGCCTCTATGTGTCTTGCTAGATCAATTATTGTTTAGAAAATGCATTAGATCTTTAGGTGAAAGGCAGAAACACAATGTTTTCTTCCATTAATCAAAGCAGTTTACAGAAAACATCAATTTAAAACGTTAAAGCCAATTTGCAACTGGTATTGACAACAATTAAATTGGCCTCCAGAAAGTAATGCAACTAGTTGCTTTTGACACTGTGAAGAATGAAATCTTTATAAGGATATGTGGAGCTTCTCTTGTTTCATGATTGCTGATCCTATCACACTCTGTAGAGGTATAAACAGAGGTGAAGAGCTGGAAGCAATGCTCCATTAAGAATGTGCCACAATCAGTAAAATTTCCTTCCTCTCTTGTTGGACCCCTGCCCAAATATAGCAACTCAATCTATGCTCTGCTTTCATCACTACCAGCTTCCTTTCTTTGCCTCCCAGATGATTTTGCTGACTTAAAAATTGCTCAAAAATAAACTGAAACAAAGGTTCACTACTTTATTCCTGGGATTATCACAAGGAGCAATAAACTTCACAGCTGACCACTGGCCACAGCCTCCATGAAGAGCAGCAGCACACAGGCTCTGCAAAACTACAAGTAACTGTTGGTACCTTGTCATGGAAAGCTATCAGCTCTGCTTACAAAGGTGTGAGAATAAAGTTGATACTGGGAAAGTCAAGGTTAGGTTCTCATGAATCATTTCTTGAGTATGTAACAAATAGCTCATCTGGCATCCAGATGTGTATCTCTCAGAGACCTTGCAAGACCTTGGCTAGGGACAGTAGGAGCATTTACCAGCAGAAGTTATTTCTCAAATCTCTGAAAAACTGGTTCATTAGTGTGCCAAGGGTGTTTCCTGTTGGCTTTCAGCAAGAGCTTTTTTTCTAGATTGAAAGACAGCAGGAAATTTTGGCTCCTGTTGGCAGTCTGAAGATAGCTTTTATTGTTGGCTGCATTTATCATTGGTGCAGTCCTCGTTCCTTCTGGCACAGCAGCCGTGTGTGTAGCTTGGGAATTTAGTCCATCTTGCCTCACTTCCTCTTCTCTGAAGTTTTATTACCCTCAGACCATCTTACTTGTTGCAGGTACCTGAAAAGTCTCCCATGTGGCTATTTATATGAGCACACCTAAGAAGGAATGATACCCTCCTCCATAAAAGGACAAATCTTAACTACTCTTTCTGTTCGATTTAAAATATTTGAGGAGGAAAGAAAAGGGAATAAATCTGTCACAATCTCACTTACAATCAGAGAAGTTAATGGAAAGATTTCTTCTGACTCTCCTGGGCTTTGGGCAAGGCTCTGAACTGCAACATTAGCAAATAATGTAGTTCACATCTCATCAAATCCTTCTCAGAAAAATAATTCAAATACATGTGGATGGCCTTTTGCAGCTCTCTCCCCAGATCTGTCCCTGGTTTGTCATCTGTGTCAACACCTCTATCTTCTAGTGTTAAATCTCTCTAAAACAATCCCACGCAAGATGTTCAATTGCTTCCAGTCAGAGTGCTTGGAATGACCCCTCTGAAAAGGCAGTAAGATAAATATTAATTCTCAGACCTGTGGCTTTCTATGCAATTTCTTCCACTCACAGTAATGCAGTCTCTGTGGCACTTTCTTTCCTTTCACATCTCTCCTCCCTGGATCCACAGCTTTTCCTATGGAGAAAGCATTTCTCAACAAATTTCACTGTCTGGGTGCAGTTATTCTGTCTTCGTCATGCTTGCCACAGGGACCTAAAATCCCAGTTCTTCCCAGGGCCATGTACCAGATCCCTGTACTGTTCACAAAGTCAACCTGCACTCAAAATTCAGGTACCTATACATCCCATCTTCCTTGTAGCAATCAGTGGGAAGGGTCTTTGGAAACCCTGCAAGGAATTAACCTTTGTGATGGATAGAGAATGCAAGAAAGTGTGGAGATGCATCCATGCATCTATGTTAAGTGCAACATTATGTAAACTGAAGTGCTGCAGGCTGCCTGAGATCATCATAGACAGTGAGTATGGCATCCAGGTTGCACATGTCAGCAGAACAAGTTTTTCTACTAAATCCTACTTAAATATTAATATACTTTGATCAGGAAGCAGGGCAGGGGAAGGGAAGTTGAAAGGGCTCAAACTACCTCCATCTCTGAAGCATCCCACTGCTGCCTTGGGGTTGGTCATTGTGGATCTCAGAGGTTCACATTGCAAGTTTCCAGGTTTCTGACTGCCCTCATTACATCACTTCAGTGCCTAGTACTGGCAGAACCATGCAGCACAGAGTTAGCAGATAATCCTCTCTGAGGCTGCTTGCTGTGTGTGGGTTGTCCTCCTTGGTGAACATCTAAGAGGTACAGGAATGACCCCAAAGGACTTCCAATGTGACATGACTGGAGGAGCTAAGTTGTCACACCTACTTTACCACTCTTTCTTTTTTGTCCTCAGTCCCTCTGTTGTGGGAGAGGTCAGCACTATAAGCTGGACTAATGACTCCACTTACCTCTCCACTTGTCTCCACTCTCCAGTTGCCTAACATGGTTCTGAGGGGGCTTGTCCGTCAAAGGATTCAGGCAGATAAGTATGGGTGCTGATCAATTCTTGCTGTTCTCATGACTCATGGGTGGGAGAGTTGTAGTGAGGGGATAGACAAGTTGTCATGAGCTGTGATGCATCCTGACATGCAAAAGAGTGATTGTATAGCACTATGGCTGTCACTTGACATCTGTGAGATCACATGGAAAATTGCCCTGTCTTTCAGAAAACTGTCAGTAACCCAGGACAGTGCCTTGTGCCAGCCCTGAATAGCCAGCACCAACTGTCATAGCCTCTGTAGACAGCATGTGGACCCTGTGAAGCCTTGCTATTGGGTAGTAGGCAGGTCCTGAATCTGGATCATTCCCATCTGAGCAAGACAATAAGTTCTTGGCTGTCAAAACAGGAAAACAACTCCATCTGCCCATAGCTGGAGAGGGCAGGTTGTTGTGCCCCAGACAAAGTCCTGCAGCTCTGTAACCCCTGGCACGGCTAGTGGGGCTGGTCTGTGCAGACCCAGCCTGTGAAAATCCCCACTGCTTCTGTCTGGAGATACAGGTAAAGGCAGCAGCAAAGCATCCCTCAAGCCTCTTCTACAAATATAGTTACAACTTCCTAACCAAAGAGAAGTTGCTTCTCAGAGGATGTGGAGTTTTTGTATGAGGCAAAGAGTTGAACATCTAAAATAGGGACGAACTTTTATTTTGGAGAGTATCATGGAATATTGAATTTGGAGACTATCACACCCAAGACCTTCAGTTTGGTTGGTTTGATAGTTTTAAACTCAAGATTTAAATAAATTCCACGTTTCACAACATTCAGATTTTGGGCCATTTGGTCCATTGGTGTCCAATACTGTCTGCCTTGTTTATCTTTCTTTTTGTCCTCTGAAGTCAAGTTACACCTAAATTCTACCTGCATTCTTTTTAGAAGATCTCTATTATGCAATCAAGCCCTAATCCCAGGCAGCATAACCTCTGATGGGCCTCCTGACTGATGGAGAAATGTGTCAGCTGCTGCATGCAGAAATAACTGGGCTTTCCGATTAGCAGTGGTATTGTTTATTTGGTCTGGAGGTGGAAGTTAAATTCTCCCATAGTGACGCACTTTCTCAGTGGTATACATTGCAAAGTGAGAACATTGCAAAGATTTCTATTGAAATCTGTGTCCCACTGTGCAGATTTACAAGTCCTATAGTAACCTCCTTTCTAACACCTTCTCTGTAACTATTTCAAGTCCTGGCAAAACAGCTGAAGACAGGATGAAGGAGTTGGGACCTTATAGTGACCTTCCAGTACCTGAACGGGGCCTACATGAAGGCGGGGGAAGGTCTATTCAAAAGGGTTTGTAATGTTAGGACAAGGAGCAAAGGTTTTAAGTTGGGAAAGGGTAGGTTTAGACTGGATATTAGAAAAACGTTCTTTAATATGAGGGTGATAGACCACTGGAATGGGCTGCCCAGAGAGAGGTGGTGGAGGCCCCAGCCCTGAAGTCATTCAAGGTAAGGGTTGATGGGGCTCTGAGCAACCTGCCCTAGGTAGAGATATCCCTACATATGTAGGGAGGTTGGACCAGATGACCTCTAGAGGTCCCTTCCAGCCTAAAACATTCTATGATTCTATGATTCTAGAACCATTTCTGACACTTTCTCCTAACTATACCCCTGGCACACTTCTAATAGTGCTTATCTAATGGAGTTTCTTCCACGTGCCTCTTCATCTTCTTTTTGTGCATTCTACATTTAACTGATATTTCTTTATGTGCTGTTTTGTCAGCTCCTCTGTCTGTCTGTCTTTGTTTCTCTGAATGTATTTTGGATGGATGTAATGCAAAATAAACCCCAAACATTTTGTGCAGCATATCCAGAATCTTCAGCCAGGATCTTGTGGAGGTGAGCATCATGCTGAGCACCTGGCAAGTTTGGGTTCAGCAAGAAAAGCAAGGAATACAAGTGTCTGAGGCAGGGCAAGGGGTGAACACCAGTACTAATGATCAGCATGGCTTGTCTGGAGTAGTGAGCAACTGAAAAAATGATCAGGGTCCTCCACCTTCCAAGGTATGTGATTTAGTGGCCAGAAGAGCAAGAGTTCTGCCCTGTAGATCTAGTTCCTTCTCTGTAGGACAGTCCAAGGATCTTGAGACATTTGGTCCTCCCATGCTTGGACTTATTTAGTGTTCAAGAGTACAATGTGAAGAGCAGCTTTCCTGCCCTTGGTACTCAGGGAGATCCCATAGCAGCTTGGAGAGCACTGGTTTCTTCACAGAAGTACAAATGTTGCCTTTTGAGCTCCTGCTATCCCCTTTCTTCTCTCATACCATGCACACATGTCAACATGTGTCCAGGATCACAGACATGCACTTTTTTTGGAGCTGACAGACACCAACTGCCCAGTCACTTGGGTGGAGATTTAGTTCTGCTGGCACAGACATGGTTTCAGCCTTGTATTAAGTTGTAGGGTGACACCTGTGAACATCAGTTTAACATAATTGTCAAAAAGATACTTGGTGGAGCTAATGAAATATTTACCTTTGAGCATCTGTAAGATCATTAATGTTTCACTGTCTACTGCCAGCCAGCCCTTTCCTGATTTATGTTCTTGAATTGTTTATGAGGCTAATTGCACTGCCCTTCATAAATCAGGGACTCAGACATTTCTGGGGTACTTTCAATTAGAAGAAAGTCCTCTGCCTTGCTGGTGAGGATATCCGTGGCAAGAAACCAGGAGATGGAGGCTGGCCCAAGCACTAATTTTCCATAAGCCCTCTGAGATTTACCCCCATCCCCCTCCTCACCACTTGTACTGGGGTCTCTAGTGATACCCTGTTGCATGACAGATCCTCATAGCATTCTAACACGGGTGTGATGCTATGGTCAAGGTCATACCTTTTGGGGTCTCCGTGTAGCTTGGAGACACTGCTTTCATTTGAAGGGTGACGCCTTTCATACTAGCACTGATATCTTGTCACCTTTGTTATTGGCATGAAAGTGGACACTGAAAGAAGACACTGGACAAAGTCCAGACATTACCAGGCTATGAGGTTACACTACTCATTCACTATGAGGGTGATGAGACACTGGTCACAGGTTGCTCAAAGAAGTGGAAGATGCTTCATCAATGAATGTGTTCAAGACCCAGTTGCATGTGGCTTAAAGCAACTTGGTCTAGTGGGAGGTGTTCCTGCCAATGGCAGTGGGGTTGGAACTAGATGGTCTAGAAGGTCCCTTCCAACATAAACCATTCCATGATTCTATCAATCTATGGTTCTATGATTCTATGCTGTTGGAGAAGGTGAATGCTCCCCAAGGCAAGGATAAAGTGGGAAGAGAGGGTAGGTCTTCCTCTCGAGGGACTGTCCATGTGCTTTCCATCAATGCATTAAAGACCACAGCTAACTTCAGTTTGGGTTTGTATGCATTTTCCTCCTTTTCCAGAAAGAAGCGCATTCAATGACATGTCTGGCTTTCATAGGGCTGGGGATTTTTTTTTTTTTGCTTTTGCTCTTGGTTTCCAGTTGGTGAATTGTGTGATTTCCTTTATTATAGCTAAATAGATTTAAGCAAACAAATTCCTTCCTACTGTCAGATTTGCACAGGCTCAAATCTGGTATTGCCCTTAGTTTTTGGGACACGGCTAAGCTTGAGGGAGTGCTCTCTCCCAGGCAAGTGTTACATGTGTTTCATGAATCTCCCCTGTGCTAGATGAAAGAAGATTTTACAACAGAAAAATATTCTTTTTTATTTTCTTGTATAATCTGAAGTCTTGATATAAAGGAGGGAAAATTTTTAGATGGTGATTGCTAGAAAGTTACGGCAACGTGTATCTGCAAAATATGAGTGCACTCAAGGGAGATGAAAGCACTGACATTTGAATTTTTTTCACTGTTAATCTTTAGTGAAGCAAGACAGGAAATTCCTACATTCAGTGTACAGGCTGTTTCCGATGATCTCCCTAAAACTGAAGATACAATGAAGTTTTGTATATAACCTTATTAATGAAGTGGTAAAAAGTAATCTGGACTAGACAGGATTCACGCAATAGATTTTAAAGAGCTGTTGAATTACCCTTAGGTTCAGTCTAACCATTTAATCAGCCTTTGTGCCAGGTGAGTGGAAGGTGACAATGCTGGTCTTTAGAAAGGCTTTAGAGATGATGCTGGGAATGTGGAAGATGAGCTGGTAAGGTAAGTGCATTGTGAGGGAGTACAATAAAATGAAAGAGAAGAGTCAATATTGCTTTTGTGAAAGGAGGGCATGCATTATATGTCTGCTAGTGCTCCATGAAGGAATCACCTGATGTGTGTATGGAAGTGATTCTGTCAACATAGTCTAATAATTTTTCTTTGTAAATTGTCAGTGGGGTCTTTAATCAACAGTACTTGAGAATAACATGGGATAAGAGGAAAGGTCTTCTCAAGAATTAATAACAGATTAAATGACAGAAATCAATGGATGAGTACAAACAGTCAGGTCTTGCACTGGGTGAATGATTAGTCCTAGATGTGCTCTGTATTTTTGAATGATCTAGAAAAGATGTACAGTGGGGTGACAAAAGCTTGTATGTCATGTGGAATTATTCAGAACTCTCAAATCTGAGGCTGACAGCAGGGACTTATCTGTATGAAGATAATAACCTAGTGAAAAGGTTTCCAACATCATCAAGAGGGAGGCCAGCAAGCTGTCCATTGGACAGGGAGATAGCCAGGAATCAGGAACACCTAGCTGGATAGTAATGCCTACTTCATCTTTGTATTTAGTTGTTTAAAATATGAAGTCTTGGACAAAACCTATTTTGTGCTTGCAGTGTTTCAGACTATCCAAGTGTCTGACTGATCTCACCCTTCCAAGAATTCAGGGCCAGGTTTGCGCTAAGACCTGTGGATACCAAAGCTGATGGTCGGATCTGTTCAGAGTCTAAAGCAGCATATCCTGGAAGACTGAGCAACAAGGAGCACTGCATGGCACAAGGCTGTGCTGGGCAGAGTCCTCCTAGGAGGTGTGCACTGCAGCACCCCCAGTGCATACAGCACCCAAAAGGGCAGGCTTCATTAGACTGTTTGCACTTCAAATATGCCTTGGACCACAGGTCTGTGTCATCCTGAGCCTCCCCAATGATCCTTCAAGGCAGCCAGCTCTGCAGATGCTCAGGGAAGCAGCTCCTGCTTATAAAGCACAATGGTCTCCTTGACCTATTTGCTCATTACCTCCACAAATGTGATTTTGATTAAGGAATTTTCCTAAGTAATTACTATGGCATTAGCAATTCAGCCAAATGGAAAATAGTCCAAAAAGCAATGTGGCATGGTAGCTGCCCTGAAGGCCAGCTTGCTGACTGCCAGCAGACTGTCAGGGATGGGGAGAGAACGCTAGCACTGTGGGGCAGATGTACAAAGCTTTGTCCTGCCTCCTGGGGCACAGGGTCCTCCAAGTCATGTACCAGGTCTGTGTGTGGCTTCTGCTACACATCAGTGTGCTCCCCTGGAGTTAGGGAGAGGTGTTGACACCAGCTGCAGTTTCATGGGTTAAAACCACTCTTGCTTCCAGCCACTTGTTAAAATTAAAATGTCTGCTGAGCTCTTGTTTAAAGCAGTGGGAGAGAAACATAATATATCCCTCACAAAGAACAAGCTAAATCCAAGGAGCTGGTTAAGTGGTGGCAGTCATACAACCCAGCCTGGTTCATGAGGGACAGACTCATGTGTGTCACATCCCTGTGAATACACCCTGCCCAGGGACAGAGTGTGTCGTGCAGACCAAGCTGCTGAACAGAGCCTGACTCAGAGTACTGCTAAAGATGCTCCCTCTTGACAACCTGACCTTGGCATCCTTCCACATATGGCATTGCAATGGTTTTACCGAGCCACCTCATAATTTCTTGTTAAGAGTTTGCCACCAAGGAATTCTGACAGAGTTCTTCCTGACAGGAGACAACAAAAATCATGTGCAAATATGTCCCAGGACTAGGAAAACTTAGGCTCAGAGTGAGTCAGCCTAAGAAAATTATTGTCCCCAAGTAAAACTGCTCAAAAAAGTGGTTACAGCTGAGCTCACTTTCAGTCAAGAAAGGCAGAAAAATAATAGTGTCACCTTTAAGATCAAAGTGACTGGTTGAATTCCTCACTGTGAGAGTAACTACCTAGTAAACAAAGCCAGCACTCACTTTCTGCAAGCATCTGCTTTATCCTTCAGCAGCTCTCTAATGCAGTTCTGGAGGACTGCTGCCAAGCAAAAAAGGGACTAATTCCAAGGCTTCAGTAGTGAAAATATAAATATCCCTCTTGATAATTTTGGGTGACATAATCCATCAGTGACTTTCTCCTGCAGTTTAGCTCCTTGACATCTCCTGACAACCTGGACAGTAAAGCATTCCCATGCTAATGTAAAATAGGCAGATGATGGGGATTTTTTTTTTTTCCCAGTAGCCCATGAAGCTGAATGGAAGTCTGTGGGTGTGTTGGGACAGGCTGGGTGTGTGGAGCATGGCCTTCCAGAAGTTACCTGGTGCTGTCACCATGGTATCTTGTCATGTGTTATCAGAGGTGCAAATAGTGAAAGGCAGGGTACATGAAGAGCTGTAGGGCATGCACAGCTCTGGACAGCATGGCCCAATAGCTGAACCCAGTGGTCCAGAATAAGGTCAGTCATAAAAATGGAACCTGGATTACACTGTACATCTGTGACACATGTTCTCCTCAAGTAAATTCTGCAGAAGATTCATTTAACATTACTCAAAGTTGTTTTAAGTTGTAACACCGCTTCTCATAGAGTTTGGTACCCCACGGGGCAGACTAACACATTCTGCTGCACTGCAAAGGGAGGAGGACCCACAGACCAGAGAGAAAGGGACTCCACAATATAGAGAGCTTGCAGTGAAGAGTTAACTTGCTTGAAGCAAAGACTAAACTGTACTCTTGCTCACAGTAACTCACAAACTTGGGCTTATGACAGTGTGGGTATAGAACAACAACTCCTCTGAGGCCTGCAGGGATCTCAGAACACAAATCTGGTGCTGAAATCCCATGTACTGAATTGACTTAATGGGTTTGAGTCCTGTGTCCATACTCCAGGGCTGCAGCTCAGGAAGGACAAGAGAAAGGCAAAGGTATAATAGCTGTGTCATGTCACTCCTCTTAAAAAAGCTTTTAGATTGTTGCAGGAAGAGCACCTCTGATCCCTCAAGATAAGCCAGGAGCTGTAGGGTTCCTGTTCAACAACTTGCAGATGTTAACACCCACCTTTGGCATCGGTAGTATAAGGATCAGAACACTGGCCCTTCACAGCCAGGCAGGACACCTCCCAGTCTTTGCCTCTTTTGAACACCCCTGAAGTTCTAGGCTCCTCCAATTGTCCACACATACTGATTTACAAGCATTTTGTCATTTTAGTAGAAGAAGCCTGTTTGTCAGCTTTCTCCAGCATCTTCATTCAGCCCCAGCATACATTAAAACACTTCTAGGAACCTTTCCCATTTCTTTCTTTTCTTCTCAGCAGTCTTTTAACTTATACTTGTTTTCCTCTTTATTATTCACTGAAAATTTATTTATAATATCACCCCTATCTTTTAGGCTTGGTTGTAGCCCTTTGTTCCCTTTGTTTCTGTTCAGCCATTTCCAACCCAATCTGGACTGTTCTACTTAAAGATCTAAACCCTACTGAAGCAACCAAGGTCAAACACAAAATGCATGAGAGATGTTGGTGTTACATTCAGCCTGTTAAACTTGAGATCTCAAGTGTGTTAGCAGCTGTCCTTTGGGATGCGCACACTGTACATTCACATTAGCCATTAAAATACACAGCAGGCCTGGCAGTGAGATGCTTTGTGAAAACTACCTCCAACTCTTGTGGAGTGGGGGATTCCTTAGGGATTTCTGCTTTGGGATCCTGGTAGAATCCCACTGCTAGAAAGCATCTTGGCTGCTGTAGTCTGCAGGACTATGTGTGTCAATGCAGGACTATGCCTTGATCACGCAGTGTTTGCCATGATCACCCAGTGCATGTCAGTACAAGCTCTCACAATAGAGGATGGAACCACTTTCAGGGATCAGCTGCAAGCCCAAGTCCAGGAATTCAGGAAAGAATGAAAATATAATCAGCTAATAATCAATAAAAGAATCTTTGATAATCGTGCAGAGCTAGCATCCCTGTTATTCCACAGTTATTTTTAAAGCAGTATTGACTTCCGCTCCAGAGCAACCCTCCATTGCTTTTAAGTGATATTTTTAGTATGTTTTCAAGTACTTAATGGCAGAGAGAATCAACATCCACAATTTATGGGGAAAATGAGTCAGGAGGAGTTATGAAACATTTCCTCCAAATCAACTAGCCATCATGGAGACAAGCCAGAAACAGCAGACAGGTCTTCTGAGCCCTGGCATTGATCTGTCTTCTCACTGTGTTCAGCAGCAGCATGCTTAACTGTGCTTGCACCCAGAGCATGTGTTCTGAGTGGGTGTTTGGGTGGATACTGATAACACTGCTCAGGACAACATACCTTCAAAGGGAGCTAGTCTTCTGGTACCTAAGCAGTACCTTTGGTAGAGGAAGAACTGTGGGATGCCATGGAAGGGCCATCACTGGACTCAGTTCAGGCAACAATAGCAACAGGCACTTGATGCTCAAGAAGCTCCACTATTATTACTATTATGTTTATTAGAAATGTTCATGAGCAGTTGCCTGCTGAGTTGGAAGCAAGGACAACTGATTATCAGGATAAAAGGGGATGGGAAGATGTGAAAACCAAAGGGATTCCCGTACTGCAGGATGTCACAGGAGTGATAAGAACCCAAATGCTTTTGAGTAACTGAGCATGATGTCCCCTCTCAAATTAATTTAAGAAAGTATCTAGACCCTTCAGCACTTCTATAAACTTCAACAGGCAACTGTCTACATCTTTAGGTACATGAAGTACCTACAAGAGCTCTTCCCAGTCTTTCCTAGTGTCAGCAGGATTTGCCTCTTAAAGTACTGACTTTTCTTAACTTTCTTAACTGGGACTCAATTTGAGATGTGAGTTTTTGAAGTAATTGTTCCTAACTTCCTTGCTTCCAAATGAGAGGAGAAACCATAAATTACTATATTTAAGTCTGTGAAACAGAATAACTTACATCCTTAGACTGTCAGTTCCATATACGCATGTATTTACTTACAATTATAAACAGAGCACTTCATAAATATTTATACAGAAGCTTCCAAAGCCCAGATGAGAAAATAAGTATTATCACCACTTACCAGTTGTCAAACTGAAGCACAGAAGGAGACACAACTTGTCCAAAGAGTCCAAGCAGGCTAACATCACAACCAAGTCCAGGCTGCCACCTTTCTTCCATCATAGTCATCACTGCTTCACCCCTTTCCATCATCCTCCCACATTTAGCAAGGCCACCACCCGCCCTGATCACACTGGTGAACTGTCAAACACTTTCTTCATAACACTGACTTTAAACTTCCCCCTTGTAGAAAAAGCCTAAAGTATCCTGGATTTCGGTTTATTCCACTCAAATGACGAAAGTTAAATGAGTAAGGTTTTCCTGACCACGTGTCCTTGGAGCAAAAGACAGTCAAGAAATACCCCCAGTGCTTAGGTCATCAGATAAAGGTTGAAAGCTTCTTCTCTCATCTCCAGACTCTCATGTCCCAGAACTTCCTCTTAGACAGACAGATTCAGAGCTCTTAGTCTGAACATGTCATGGGGGCTCCTGGTGCAGTGGAGGGAAGTAGGCAACCTTGAAGATGGCTTTATCTGAGCTACCTTGAAGTGAAGGTGTTAATTTCTTTTCCACTGAATGTAGAAAGGAGTGTCCAGGTGAAGACTTAGATGTCTTGAGTGCAAACCTGGGGCAAATGAACACCTTCTGTATCAGACTGAATCTTACTTGTCTGACAGTACATGAAATGGGAGATTTAATTCTTCAGCTAAGGATGCTGAGCACTTCCTTTCTCCATTCTGTATGAGGGACACACAGGAGCTGTTGCACAACAGCCTATGAGGGGCTTCAGGTTGGATGTCATAACTGGTTTTGCACCATTTTCAGGAGTTAAATTATGCCATGAAAGTATCCCAGCTTCTGGCCATCCAACTATTCCTACTTAACCAATATCTTGTCTCCAGCTCAGAAGAATGATGGGCTTGATTTATGAGGTACCATCACTTGGTACCTTCCCCCAGTTCACCTCTTGTGCTCAGCAGTGCAGGCAACAGGGAAAATTCCTGAGCCCAAAAAGCCCATGCACGGCCAGGGAGTCAGGCAATTCAGCGAGGCTTCCCTCACCAGGCACATCAAGGAGGGCTTTCCACCCAGGCACATCTGGAGTTTCTAATAGCAAACTTGTTTTACCAGAGGCACCCACAGCAGCTGGCATCTGTCAAGCTATGGTGCCCATTTGGAAATGATAAACCATTCCTGCTTTCCTTGATGGCTAGATCTTCAGCATGCAGATGGCTAGTCAGAGGGCTCACTTGACTCACGTATAGTGCCTTCAGGGCTGGGTTAGATCACTTATCACAGCAGGTGACATTAGACTGCAGAGGCAAGACCTGGGCAAGGTTTGGACGTTACCTTTTCTTAATGGTTGGGGTGCAGTGCGGGCATCACATCAGAAATGCAATGGGAACTATGATGATATGATGACATTTTGGGGTCCTTTGGAAATAGCTGGGTGTCTTTCTGGACTTCAAAAGAGTATTGTGTTGAATTTTGAGAAGCCTGAATGATAACACAGAAGACCCAGAGACAGACGATGCGCCTCAGTCAGTGTTCATATTACTACAGGTGTGATGCGCCCATGGAGTTCAGTGGGACACCTTCTTTTAGGGCTAAAGAAAAGAAAGATGGCAAACAGAGCTGCTCCTGCTTGTGAAGCTGAGAGGAATGCAGTGCCAGAATGACTGCTAGAAGAAACTGTCAGCATCTTGTAAAAATGTCTGTTGTTTCTTAGAGAGAGAAGGAAAAATCATCTCTGTGTTTGAGGTGTAACAGTGTTGGTTCAAACACCTGCCCCAAATGCGAAGTGGTGCAGGCCTGCCTTCTGTCCCTCCTCTGTCTCTCCATGACCTCCATTCTCTCTTTCCTATTAATCCCTGGCTATACTTTAGAAAGGGGAGGATGAAATCATCCAAATCTACTGTTTGATCTCGTGAGATCATGTCTGAAAAGTCAGTGAAACTGCCTGACATTTTTTATTATCTAGATCTAGATTCCTTGGAAGGGAGGAGAGAACATCACAATGCCATCCCCATTGGACTCTGAGACAAGGGACAGTGGAGTAACCCCACCAAGCACCAGTCATTTACTTCATCTGTATCTGACTTTTCTCATTGAGTCCATGCCATTCAGGTCCATGTCCTTCATGTCTGTTCATTGTCTGTCTTGAAATGAACAGATCC
>JANIJG010004904.1:68997-131957 GCA_024611175.1 Megaceryle torquata | reverse complement strand
ACACCACTACCATGGGCAAGGGCATCTGTCACTAGATCAGGTTGCCCAAAGCCCATTTAACCTGGACTTGAACAGTTCCAGTGATGGGACATCCACAGCTTCTCTGGGCAACCACAGAAGTTGATTCCACAACTTCCCTGGGAAAATATGCTAAGTGATCTCCTATATGCATGTCAATATTAAAAAATTCATGGGTGTATATGGTACATATATATAAAAATTCCTTTTTTATATAAATATGTAATTTTTCCCTGTTCTTAGATTTCAGAAATATTCTCTGTAAGCAATATTATTTTACTGAAACTTCCCCTTTTCAGCTTTTCCAAGAAACTGAAAATTTAGAATAAAAAGCTTCAGAATACAGCTCTTGTGATGTTGTGTGAATACAGAATGTCTTATTTTTTTTTCCCTGTTAAGATCTTTAAAATTACTGCTTTTCATCCTGGGCTCCTTCATTTACTACAAACTTCCTGTGACTAAATGAAAATTTGAGAAGTACAGGAAAACCATGAGAGATGTCATATGAACAACATGGGAAGGTAAGTAGTGTGATCCTCCATGTTTCTGTTCTGGATTTGTGTCTTCAATTAATATATTAACTCACACAGCAGTGAGTTAATGATCTATATTCCCTGACAACCAGTAACTTTTAACATTTATGTTTAGCTTTTCAGTAAGATGCTTCTACAGTTTTTATTGACACATTTTCAGTTGATTCACTGAACAAGTGAGAGAAGACCCTATTTCCAAAGTTTTCCTTGATTTTAAACAAATGAATCATAAGGTTTTGATGCTGTTGGGTATGTTTTTTGTTGTTACTGTTGTTTTTTTTGTGTTTGGTTGGTTTTTTTATTACTGTTGTGTTCTGTTTTTTTAAATGGGTGAATGGGTGGGATTCTTCTATGTCATTTATAAGAACAGGCTAAATTGTTCAGAAGAGGTTTGCAGGCATAAGGAATGTATTATAATGCACTGGAAATAAGTCTCATGGATGTAGATCATCATTCGTGCATGCCATTCACCCACTGTTACTCAGTGGATGCTTTCCATGAACAAATGCTCCTTAGACATCAGAAGAACCGGATAGTTATGTCAAAATGAAACTGTTCACTACTGCAGATGCTGGCAAGGCATTAAACTCTATGTTGTTTATTCAATCAGTGGGTTTAAGTGCATTTGGTAGAAGGACCCTCTGCAGTTACCAGTTAGGTAACACTATGGGATTTCTCTATTGTAATTCCACTACTAGCATGGGATTTATTCTAGACAAGGTTTATTGCTGCTTCCACTTTCACTGCTTGGAAGCTGCTCCAGGACATCCCTATGGTGATTGTGCAACTCTTCTGTGAATTAACAGCATAAATTTAGTCTTGGCCAGCATATACATTTCTTCAAATTGTTTCATTAAAAAGTCCATGCGGTATGTACATTTTTTTTGAGAATATTGTACCATATTATAATGTGATTCTATCTGTAAATTATGTTTTATACTAACTGCAGCAGGCTTGCACCATTGGGAGCAAAATACAAATGAAAAGCAAGGAAATAACCATTTCATTTGTAAAGGTCACACAAAAAAAAAAAAAAAAAAATTGCTGATTACATTAGCCCATCCCTCATCAGAGGAAAAGTGTATTGTCAAATGCATCTCAATTTGACACTATCACATTAGCTTAAATTCTTCTACTATACAATATAAATGGAAGGGCTAAGGGAAAATGGTGTAGCACTTACCTAGTTTTAGTTTCAAGGAAAAACATAGATTTAGTAATGATGAAACTATTATACACATAGGTAACTTAACAACTGTGTTTAAAAACAAACATAGCATTGAAAATAATGGAAGCTATATCAAAGACTACAAATATTCCATTATTGCATTCTGAAAAACACACATCTTTTCAATAACTGCTTCTTCCCAGACAGCTGGTTTGGGTTCCACACTCAGCTACAACAAATCTGGATAGACCCACTGAATTCAGTAAAACTGGGTGCATTTACTTAATCTGGTAATCTTCATCCCCAGTATGGAAAACATAAACACCACACATTGTTTCTTTCAGGAGTATTCAGTGAGCATTTTTCATGCTTCCTTTATTTATGTTTGTTTTTACCAGTATGGTGAACCATAAGGAACTTCTTCAGTAAAAACACTTCCAAGAAGGTTAATAAATATTTTCATACTCTAAATAAACTTGTGGCTTTGACATTTTATTTCTGTTACCCATCTGAAAGATTAAGTGCTCTGGTAGGCATGCTTTTCAACTGTAATTCATAAAAACCAACTGATATGCCTACACTTTAATTGTAGACAGCTATGTGACTATCCAGCATGACTCTTCCTGGTTATATGGCTGAGATTTCTTTGATTAAAAAAGCTGGATAGAAATGATTCACTCAGGATGTGCACAGTGACATTGTCTAACCTGATTGAATTCTAGATTATTTCATTCTTCTGCCAAATAGATAATATTTTGTCACAACATAGTGTTAATTCTGTACAGGCAGAAATGCTTCAAGGGAATAACAATAATTCCAAAGAATCAAGGTAAGCAGAGAGGAGCAGCAAAGGTCAAATCTTTGAGTCGGAGCTAAATCTCGTGGCAAGATTGAGAAGAAGCAGCCCAAAAAAACTTTAATCATACCTTTATATATATAGGTCAGCTGGGACAAACCAACTATGTGAACTTCACTAATATGTATTTTATCCCTCCTGATTTATTATATTGTCAGTGCTGGAGTGTAATTCTATTTTGTTCTCTGAAATAAAGGTGTCAGTTATTGATGTG
Source organism: Megaceryle torquata (assembly GCA_024611175.1). Classification (NCBI taxonomy): domain Eukaryota; kingdom Metazoa; phylum Chordata; class Aves; order Coraciiformes; family Cerylidae; genus Megaceryle; species Megaceryle torquata. The sequence continues at coordinate 129,168 of JANIJG010004904.1, read as the reverse complement.
AAATAGCAGCATCCTTGAAAGAGAATAAGAAAGAAGGCTGAAAATCGAGAGTCTGTGAAGAACAACCTAGACTAGAGAATATTTTCTTTGAAACAAACCCTTTAACAGAATACAAATTCACCTTGGTACTCTCAGTGATCTGCTAGGGAAATAAATAACAAAGTGATGAAACCAAGGTCTATCTCCATTTATAAACAATCCCTCTCTCCCTAGTTTTGCTCATCATGATCTTGACACTGCTATTTCTGAATCACGACTCCCCTGATAGCTGTATGGTAGACAGACCAATATCATTCCTCCAGATGTAGGTAGGCATGAAATGTGACTGATGCATCAGCTTGAGGAAAGGATGGCATGAGAGGAAGCCACAGCAGCTCTGTGGTACAGCAGCAAAAGGCCCACATAATGTCTCCCATGGCCAAGCTAGGAAGCAAAAGCACCATCTTGATAATGGCCCGTACCAAAGCTCTTACAAATCATCTATTATGACTACTGTGCATATACAGTTGTGTATACAGATACATATTAATGTTGGAATAAACTGGAGATGCAAAGACTGTGGTCTAAAATGTATAGAACTGATGATTTTGCATGTGCAGATTGCCTTTTCCCAGCAAAAGAGGGGGTGATATTTTAAGTGGAATTAATTGAAAGCACAAACTTCTATATGCCTTGCTCATAATCTTGTCATGCTGGTGTTTTCACTGGCTCCATGTCATAGAATCATAGAACAATTTTGGTTGGAAAAGACTTTTAAGATCATCGAGTCCAACCATTAACGTAACACTGCCAAGCCCACCACTCAACCATGTCCCTAAGCAACTCATCTACATGTCTTTTGAATGCCTTCAGGTATGGTGACTCCACCATGTCTCTGGGCAGCCTGTTCCACTCCTTAACAACCCTTTCAGTGAAGCAGTTAGGATCCTAACGTCCATCCTAAACCTCCCCTGGCACAACCTGATTCCATTTGCTCTTGTCCTATCACTTGTTACTTGATCTTTGCTATAAAGGGATGCTTTCAGTGTCATCACATTCGCAACATAAATCATGTTAATAATACGATTCAAATTGGAATGCATTTCAAATAGCCAATATACAGACATTCTCTAAAGCTATATTAAGAATCAAATTTAAATAGTCTTTAACTGTCATATAAGGAAATCAGTGACTATGTCTACATTGCTCTCTTTGGCCAAAGACCCCTTAGAGAGGTCACTTAGGCTAGGGCTCACCACCCACATGTATGCTGCAGACCATAGCTTATCTCCAGACTTTCCAGGCATGATGACTAAATTGTGCGAAGGGCATTACCTTATGTCACCTGCCACTGTAGATCTCTAGCAAGTCTTGCTCCTGACAAACTTAGCTCCTGAATACTCTGCAGTTCATCTTGTTATATGATCCTGCCTGTTGCCTTTCATAAACATCCCTACTAGCACCCAACAAGCACCTTGTCCTCAGCAGTCATCAGTAAGTTTGCCTTTATTCCTGCAAACACAAAATCACATTTTCCATCACAACACTCTAGGTCCTGGATATACAGGCATGACACTGGTTGCATGGGGCAGAGAACAAGAGGTCTGGATGTTCCCCCAGGAAATCTGGATGTCCCCCCAGGAAATCACTGTGTTTGTGAGGGACACTGACACTGCTCTGACATGTTTTTTTTTCTCAGTGTTTACAGACTTGGCTATCCAGTGCTCAGTCCAGGAATGAGTTCTGGATTGATCAGATGAGGCTGTGTGTCTTTTTCTGTTGCTAAAATATGCCAGCTCTACCTATTACAATGTGTATTACAAAGAGATGGAGGAGAATACACTGGTCGGTCTTGAAGACTACTGTACAAGGAGTTACATATCCAGAAGGCTAATTTGGGCCTCCTCTAGTGTTAAAAGCAAAGGTAGACAGTTTTAGGATGTGTTTTTGTTCCCATTGGACACCTTGATCAAATCTTACCATCAGCTTGGTGAGGAGATAAAAGTGAAAAGAAACTCTAAAGTTAGAGAAAGAATCTGTAGTAAAGAAGCAAGAGTGCAACACTACAATGCCTTACCTTATTCCAGAAGACCTACCTAACCTATAAAAAAGGGAACCACCATGTGGTATGACTTCTCCAAACTTTAAAATGTTCAAAATTCATATTAAATTACTATAACATAATACGTCCCTTTTCACTTAAATTCCAGGGACTAATTCCTTATAACAGGGGATTCCAAATTCCTTATAACAAATATTAAGTAGCCCAAGAGAATACTCCACACACAGAACGACCCACAGCAGTGTTCGTAACACACTGAAATTTCTCCCTGGTTGCTTTTAACACTAGTAAATGCAAAGCAAAACTTAGATTGTCTTGAAGAATCCAGTTACAAGATTTTTTGAAAGATGTGTGTGAAAGTTGATTCCCATTACACTGATAGACTGATACAGACTGTACCAAAACATCTTATGTTTTCCCGTAAGCTCTTGTTTTAAGCTTGCATATTAAATGGAGTCAAATTTTTACAGCTTTCTACAGGATAAAACTGAGAACTCTCATTAAACTCTCGGGAAGATCTGAACCTTCACTTCAAATCAACTACCTTCCGCCCTGTTTTGGTTTTGATTATTTTTCAACTGAATTAATTAGTAATTTAATGAAGAGTGTGTTCTTCCTGACTCTTGCTTCCTCACTTTAATGCAGTATCTGTCTCAGTTTGTGCAATGTTCGATTGCTTACTTTGAGAGATTGGTGTATTATATCAAAAGCAAGCAAGAGAAGATGAAAAGCAACAAGAAGGAGATATGAAAACATAGGACTTGTCTGATAAATTAAAGGTCATATTTTGTTATCAGGAGTTTTAAAGAGATCCTTTGTACACCCTTGCAGCATTTAAGGAGCTAATATTGTATGGCTGCTGCTAAAATGGGCAGGAAAATTGATAGAAATCCTTAAAAGGAAAGATTAAAGTATAAAAACTGAATTGTAAGTACAGTACCAATCCAAGAGTGACATTTTTCAGTTCTTCAAGGTAAAAGGACTCTGAACTATTTCTAAATCATAATGTCACAGCATTTAAGGTTACTTTTCCTATAGAATTTTAACCAGAAATTGCCTGTAAGCAGTTTCTTATTCAAAAGGTTTTCAACATCTGGAAAATGAAGAATATTTGAACCCTACTGCATCTAAAATTAGCTAGGTCTGAGGTAGTGACTACTGAGTGAATGAGTGAATTCCTCTGACTTTTGTCCAGCTAGAAATCTGGATGATCTTCATTTCATGTTAGCGGAGAACTGCTATAGAGAATGTCAATTGACAAAAATATATATTATATAAATGAATAATGGCAAATGGAAAACAGTGTGCTCAACTCTGATTTAAATTTCTATTGGTCTGTAACCCCAGGAGTATCCAGTATTCAGGTAAAAGCCATCAATAATAAAGGTCTTAACTATGTGCAAGCCTTCTAATTAAGATTAATCCCACTGCAAGTTCCAAGGATGAAATAGGACAAACTGTCGAAAGGTCATTGCTCATATCATTGCATTTTATTGTAGTCAGTGAAAGGCTTTGGGAAATTCTACATATTTTTTCCCTATATTATTTCTGGACCATTTGCAACATGAGAAGTTATCTGAAACGTAAAAAAAAAAAAAAAAAACAACCAAAAAAAACACCAAACTTGTGGAGTTAAATTCTGCTCAATGTTATGTGATTTATAAGAGTAAATAGAGTTTGGCTTTCAGCTGTGATCACCAAAGCTGCTGCAATTGAATTGCTCTAGGAGGCAATGCAGGGTGCAGTGAGGATAATTTCATGCTTATTACATGACCAGAGACATTAAAAAAAAGTAAGAAATCTAAGGCAATCAGCATCAACCCTCATCAACAGCACACAAACTACCTTGACCACAACTTCAAATATTAAAAGCATTGATTTCATAATCCTTTCATGAAGCATAAAAAGCCTCAAGATTTAATCACCACTACGCCACAAAGTCCTGGATCACAGAGGTGCTTTGTCACACTCACTACATCTGACGAGGTTGTTTCAGCTCATTCTCCTAGGGATATGTGTGATTGCACACAAGCCAATGGGAACAACAAAAGTGAGGTCATTATTTGGACAAGCCTTTGCCAAGCAGAAGAAACCAAATGCACCCATACAGATAGAAAATGGCATTTAAGAGATAAAAATCTGTTCCATGTCAGCAGTGCAGCAAAAAAAAAGTAGCCCTTGGCTAAAGCAAGCTCCAGACTTCCAGTTCTGTCTAAAAGTGACATTTCAATTTGTGTATTTATGCCCTGCAGACATTTTACTATAAAAGAATAATCTATTTCAAATGGAAAGGTTTAAACTTGTATGTATAGGGTTTTTTAATGCTTTTGGCAAGACATAGAAACAGAAACTGTAAATAATAGAAACAGATGCTCACTGAGATAAAAGCAGGGGAGTGCTTTAGGACTGAAGAACTATAATGAGCAGTCCACCATGCAATAGCATAATGGCCGTGGATAGACACCCAGCAGTGATTTAATTTTATCTGTTAAAAGATGAAATAACCTGATTTGCTAATTATATATATATATTAAAAAAAAGGCTTCACTAATATTTAATTTTAAATTACTCTGTGATTTGTAGCATGTCACTGTAACTTTTCATGAAAAACAGGTCTTTTTAAAAAAAAAAAATCAAATCTCAAAAGCATTACCAATTAGCTGAGTATTTTCCCCTCATGATTATGTTTAACCTCAATCTTTTGTGTAGTCTAATATAGAAGGCTGAGAATTATTGTGAAAAGTTTTATTTTACTTTGCATTGAGATTAGGGTTTTGAAGAAAATTGAAAACTGTGTTGCTCAAACGCTCTGGATTTCTATGTCCAAAGCTCTTCTATATTTTCCTTCTTTTATGATTTAGAAAGTTTTCAAAGGAAGGAAAAAGATGGTTTCTGTATTTCTCACTTTCCTGAAATACATGCTTTGTGACTTCTTATATCCTTCATCTAAAATTGGGAGAAAAAGACCAACTGCTGAATATAGTGCCTGTGAGGGGATATAGGTGTGAGAAAGGATGTCAGTGCTATCACCAAAGACGGTCATATGGAAAGCCCATTTCAGTGCACCCTATTCTGCAAAAGCCCTTAAAGACACCCTGAACATCAACCACAGAAGCAATTCTTGTGTTGCTTTGCTAAACCATGGCCTGAAAAGGCCTTTGAAGCTACAGGTCTTTTCTTGGATGTTTTCAAATGACAGCTGTTGCCAAGGTAGCCTTGGGCAACAAGAAGTAAAAGCCACTGACTCCCATACCAGATCTAACACATATGGATCTTACCTGAACCACCTAAATCAAAATATCTCAATTCTTTAAACTCATGCCCAGAACATACATTTGTATGACGGGCTATTCTGTTTTCAAGTTATCAAGAGCAAATTTTAGATGGACAATACAAAACTGGCATCTAACTTTTGTACCGGTCTAAATTTATTGGCTTGATTTTCAGAGCTAATCGGAGTTGAAACACCAGAATGTAAAAACAATCAATACTGAAGTATTTAAGTGTATATGAATTTGCAAGGAAATGTGTAATTGCTAGTCAGCTGTCAATATGCTTATTTTTTCACTTTCTTTTACAAAAATCCATTTGCTGATGCAATATCCAAAAAGTAGACCTGAATTCTACTTCGAGACACTTATGAAACATTAAATGGGGAAAAGAACAACTTTTGAAAGAAAATAGCTCTGCTAGCACAATTTACATATCCACTTTTTCTCAGGAAACTACTTGACCTTTTAAAAACATACTGAAACCCACTATGCTGCAGAAATCAGATAAGGATATTATCATCTTTCCAGCTTTATGAATTCTACTGGCTTCTCTAGCATGAAGCATTAATGCATTATTAAAATATAATGCAGTATGCTATTTAAATTATTTTTATTTTTAAATGACAGTACAGAGAATTATGAAGTATTAAATAAACATCTCATTCTAAGCAGATAATACACTAACAGCTAAAACATACACATATCTTACTAATAAAATATTAATGCATTCCAGTTTAATAAGCATATTTTCAAGTCAAATTTCACAACTATAAGAAGAAAGGACTACATAATTCCATCAATCCACTGTCACCCATGAAAGTACTGCCATGGAACCAATATATTAGATGGGAAAAGTAAACTGCTGACCATCCTTGCTTTATATTAATATGTGCATGAATTTACTACTGCTACTAAAGTAGAACACTAGAACTTATAAACAAACTTTCATGGCTAAGGCTGAAATAAATTAATGTAAGAGTAAAATATGTCTCAATGCCAGGATGGACTGTTACCATCAATAAAGCACAAGGCTAAAACATATTTCTGACAAAGATTGGTGTTACATCCCATTTTGTTTCCTGCACAGAACACCCATGGTGCTCCCATCCACAAGAGCAATGGCAGATAAGGAAAGTGTACACACAGCAGATTATTTTTGACAGAATCTTGCAATGTGGCTCATCTCTCCAGCTCAGCTGGAAAGGCTGCATGCAGACTTACTCCATGGAATGCTCTTTAACTAAAGTCAGCTACTGGAAAAAAATACATGTAACAAACTGTGAGATATCAGGTAGAATGGCTAAGCAAGCAGCTAAATAATAATCATTTTCCTAGCTACTGGGATTTATGGATGTATAAATATACAAAGCTGAGAAAAGAAAGATAAATGATACATGAGGAATGTGGTAATATTTTCAGCATTCTCTTTCTGCTCTTGCAAGGACATCCTCAGTTTAATGCAATAGGACTAACATGTTTAAGACATTGTATAGCTTCTGTTTATTCCGGATAAAGAAATTATACCTGGAAGCGTTCTTTTTTCTGGTCCAACTTGGTTATTTCCTGGGAAGTTATAGTTATAGCTACATTACGAACACAGTACTACCATAGCATTATTGATAATACACTCCTAATATAGACATAGGCATAATCTGATCTGCATATCAGAGGATATGACTACTGACCTGCTATTCTTTGGTTAATTCATAATATGTGCCTCAAACAGGTGTTCCAGGAAAGTATCTTCTCTTAACATAATGACACACAGTAGAGGAAAATCTCTCAGCAGTGAATTCCATGGATAACTGTTGAAATCATGTGCTCTATTTTTTGCATGAATTTCTTAGTTCTAGTTACAGCTTTCTAGGAACAGCTAAAGAGCACTGTAAGCATCTACTGTTTTCTCCCCCCAAGGCACTTATACTGTAATCAATTCACTGCACAGTTTTCTTCTTGACAGTATAAATCAGCTGAGATAGCACCTCTTTTGGGCTCTTGTTACACATGCACCCATTTTTTGTTCCATAAAATCGCAGACCCCAGTTGCAGACTTTGATACATGTTCCAGAGCTGGTTTCATAGCACTGTAAAGGGTAGTAATACCATTCCCCAGTTCTTACATTTTAGCCTTTTGTGCCCACAGAGTGATTTCCATAAAGTCCTTTGTCACAGCATCACATGATGTTTCATATGGAGCAACCTGGAAGATGAGACCCCCACAACTGACTTCTCAGAATTACACATTTCCAAGACATTGCCCACATTGTCATAACCTGCACCCTTTTCTCTTAGACCTATATGCTGGCATTTAGCACTCCTGTAGTAGTGCTTTCTGCAACTTTCTTTAAATCAACCCGGCTTCCCAAGCAGTCATGTTTACACACCACATTTACCCTGCCCTCACTGTCATTTACCACCTTTTTTTTTTTTTTTAAATCTTTATAAGAGTCACATATCATCAGCAATAACTTTATGCAGATTTCTAGGCAACTTATAAAAGTGTTGGATACTTTTGAGACCAGTACAGAACTCCCCCAGACATGTTTTCAGTCAACAGTGCTCACCACTGATAACCACTTGTATGCAATATTGAGTTTATTAGCTCAAGCTGACTAATTAAAAATAGCTATATTCACTGCTCATCACTTTTATGATGAATATCCATTAGCTTTGGGGCCAACAAGATGCACGGCTGTGATATGCAGGCTCCCAGAATCAACAAAACACCAAACACTGCAGTGCTGCACCTTTATGGATGTTAATGTGGCTTCTGAATGATGATTTATACACATGGGATACCAATGATCACCAGAAAAATTAAAATGGGGAGGAGGAACCCTGAAATGGAGTCTGAACTGTTTCTGTCTTAATCTTTCATGTGTCCTAACACAGGTTTTTGGAATTGACAGGGCAACCATAACACTGTTTTCAGGCTGAGTTTTTATTTTAGTTCAGACAAAAGCACTTAATAAATCTGCATGAGAGACAACTCCAGGACTAGGAACCTAAAGTGAGATGCTTAAGAATCCTTTGGTTGAAAACTGCTGTAAGGCAATTGCTGTGTTCCCAATATGAGAGTATATTTTCAAGATTTAGCCCAATGTCCAGCTACAGTTAAACTTTTAGTACTGTTTGTTCTTTCAAAAAGGGCATATTTATTCTTCTCTCCCAATTCTGAAACTGTAATTTAAAAATTTTAAACCAGTAGTCTATGAATTCCCACCAGTTCTGTAAAACAGGAAAATCAAAATTGTCTTTATATATACTTAACCCTGACAATATTGTGTTTCATTCATTTTTTTTAATGTCTGCTAAACTCAATGCTGCACCAGAAAGGCCATTTAACTCCTTAGTAATAGCCTACTGAGGAAAACAAACCATTCACATCTCAATTAAACCAATCTGTAAAAGCATTTCACTGCCTTTAATTCAGTTAATTTCTACTTGTAAGGGCTTGAAATCAGGATGTCACTCACAATGTTTTATGCTTCTGATACAGAGATGAATGTTCAACTTCTGCTTCGCATTTATTTGAAATGGTGTATACTACAGAATTTGATTCTTGTGAAGCTCATAAGCATTCTAGGTTATATAAATCATTCAAGTTTTTTAGTATTTTTCTGACAGGTAGACTAGACTACATTAAAGACTGTCTGGTTTAGCTACACCTTGCCAGGGTCAAGGCAGCTCTTTGAACACTGCTGGAACACTCTGAACTTAATTTGAAATCCCTGATATAATTCAACAGTCCTGTAGAACTGGTTACAACCTAGTCACCATTAATTTTAAATCCACAGTGTTAAAGAAAAAGTTAATTTGAAAATGTGAACACTGCAGTTTCAAGGTGTTTTCTTTAATTGACAGGGCTTAAGATTGCAGAAAGCTAACCACACATTGCAGGATGAGGCAATATGTGTACAGCTTCACTCCCATGTTTGCACCGTCCAAAGGGGAGAAAGAGAGTCTAAAGCATGTACATACTTATATGTTCAAGATGTCAATGATTTGTGTCCTCCTGGATACCTGGTTAATATGGTTCAGTCTCTTGAAAATATATCTCAGAGCAGGTTGCCATTTTCCCTGCTGCAGCATGAATTATAGCGATTGCTTCTGAATTAGTTTAATGGAAGTTCTTATCCTGAAGACATAAAGTACTATTCTGCTGTCACACCTCAGAACACCAGTAAAATATATTTGGGGACACATGCACAAATGTGCCTCCCCCCCAAAATACATCATCTTCTGAGAGCACCTAAAACACAATAGCACTGCAGAGAAATTAATTTTGTTTTCCATATGATAGATTGTCTGGTTGGAAGGCTCAACACCACATTGATTTGTTCTATGCTGAGAAAAGCTCCCATTTCAGTCTTGACTTCAGGGTTGCCCCTGAAGCTAATGGAAACAAACTACACTGCAGAAGGAACACATGGCAGAAGTTCACTATTGTACTCTTCTCTCACATGTTCTATCAGCCACTGAAATATCAATCTTAGGGTAAACACGTGTGTATGACCATCAAGTAAGGCATCTAAAGTGAGGGGCACAGTCACAAACATACCAACTTGTGTGTTACACAGAAGTCACTTTATCAAAGACAGGGGATATTGATTTGGCTTAGTGAGTGACACATTACATAAAGTCTGCTGTAATCTTGAATGAGACAGCTATGAACCTACTGGAGGGAAAGCTGAAAGGAAAGAGAAATAAAGGTATCTGGCATTTAAAACTTTGCATTGACAACATGGTCCTGCCACTGTGAAAGAAAAGAAGAACAGCAGAAATTTTTTAAGACATTTATTCCATCATAGGTATCAGCACTGTATCATTAAAGAAGCTACTGTGTAGCTAAAATTCCTTGGTAAAGAATTTGATAGAATTGTTTCCTTTTAAACCAACAGCACATTAATCCTCCAGTTTGAATTTATCCTACTAATACTACATGTTACATGGAGAACAGGTTAAACCAAATAAAAGCACGCAAAAGAATCCCTGTCTATTGGCAATATGTCTTTTTTTTGGCAATCTTTTACTGGCACTGTTAATAGATAAGGGCCTTCTTGAAGAGGTGAATGGCACCACTTGTGACAGATTTGCCATGTCTCATTCTGAGATCTGATTTTGCTCTTTCTTCCCCCAGCTTGAATCCCTACAGCTTGTAGGGATTTCTATATAAAAGAACCCTATGACTAATTATGGTAAGCAGGTATGGGCAACAGCCTTTGCCTCATGACACAAAAAGAGCAGATATCTGTTTCTTTCAGTATTTTAGAACACCTTTTTTTCTGAATCACTGCTCATTTGACATGTTCTTCTCCTTCTAAACTCGATGCATTGTGCCACCTTGCCATATTTAACTGAAAGGTGTTATACCTTCTGTGATCAAGTAATGACAACTGTGCCACACATTTTATCAAGATCTGAATTTAATTACAGGATCCATCAAGTCTAAGATGGGATGTGCCTTTGTATTTCACCAGGATATCCAAGATAAAAAATAAAGGAAAGAAGAAAAATCTGTCTGCAGACTTAGAGAAGCATTATTATATAGCATTACCTGACAGAAAAGCCTGTTAAGCTGTCAAATTAAAAAGCTGATTTGGGAAACTTTACTGAAATCACTTTTTGAAGAAAGACTTACTGTAGTGTCTTGTTTAGGTATCACCTAGGCACTTTATTTAAAGCTGACATCAGGACAGAACAATTTCATAATCTCAAAGGGCAGCAGTAGTTTTTTTAAAAAAATATTTAATTGACTTTGGATAAGGTATAACAGAGGTTCACCCAAAGAGAATGGGAAATTTAATCACCTTTTTTGTTAACATCAATCTTTCACATGAACAATAAAATTAAACCGATAGTGAGAGCTAGATGCACTCTGAAAAATACATTTAATCATAACCAAAGGGTAGTCAGAGCTGTATGAATCAGAAAAAGATGTAAGAAATCAGTTGTGCAATTACATGTTGGCAAAGGTAAGGTAGCATGCTGGCCTAGTTACATCCATCACTTAAATGCTGGTTTGTGGCTCAGTAAATAAGATTAATTTTTAATCTGTTTTGATTCCTGCTAAATTAGGTTCTTGCATCTGACTATACACTAGAATTTGCTGAAGTGAGTTTCACAGATTTCCTTGTCTTATTTTTAATTCTCTATGCCATTATTTTACACACTGATGTAATAGCACCTTCTATTCATGTAACTGAATGCAATTGTATGAATACAGGTAGATATCAGCTTATTATAATAGTCATTGAAGATTTTGTCCAGTTAAACAACAAACAATGCTATCTTAGCTTTGCTTTGGATAAATAATGAAAACAGTATAGAAAAGTTAATTGTAGGAAACAGGTTTTGATTGAGTGATCATGAGTTGACTCTAATAGAGGACAACTAAAAATAACTCTGCAAAGCGGGTTCTTGATTTCAAGAGGAAAAAAAAAAAAAAAAAGATAAAATTAAGGAAACCAGGTTGTGTAAGCAGTCTGAGGGGTGGGACTGAGCCAGGAAGGGCACCTGGAAATTCTTCAAGGTAAAGCATTCTAATGAAACAAATAAGTAAAAAAATTATTTGGATTTGCATCTGCAAGGTTAAAAATACACAACAGGAAAACCTACTAGGCTGAATGACTGCACTATCATAGACTAGGAGTTTAAAAACCTACACTTGCTCGGCAAAGAAAGGAGTTACTTCCAGAATTAGAAACAGAAATAAATATATAAGTGAGGTTGCCAACACTCAAGCTCAAAAGCCTTTCAAATAAAATAAATAAAATGAAATAATAAAATTAATTTTAAAGCCAGAGTTCTAAAGCTTTATAAACAAAAAGCCACAAATTTATAGAAAGAAGGGGTGCAACTTTGTATCGCGGTTGATGATGATCCAAGGATGCAGATTAGATTGACTAACAGGAATGTGTCTATGAAAATGCAATTCTTTACAGCTCAGAAAAAGGCAACATAAATAGTCTTAATGAATTTATGGGGTCAGAAGGTAAAGATGATGATATCTTATCCCAGAACTGAAAAATAACAAGACAGGCTTTTTTAAATACAGCTATCCAATGAGGCATGCTACTTCTTGTATTAAAGAACAGAAAATTTAATAGCTTTACATGAGAAGGGGAAAAAAGCCATCCACTCCAAATATTTAGTCTGACCTTAGCTGTACACGGTGCATTAGAGCAAATTTGAAAGGAAAGAATTAAAACATGGAAGTGATTGGAAAATGAGATAAAATGCAAAACATTACCAAATCATGTTAGACTAATCTAATTGCTGTATTTGATAAGTTAACTGATTTTCTAGATGAAGGAAATTAAGTATATCTAATTTATCTGAATTTCAGTAAAGCATTTGATATGATGCCATGTAGCAAATCATCGATTAACTGTGAAAAAGAGGAATATAAACTTTGTAAAGAGCTGAATGCTAAAGACAATAAGGGATAGCACTGAAAAAGAATTTTTCTTCTCCTGCCTCCTCTCTCTTATGTAGAGACCACAGCCTGATATCCTGCTTCTGTATCTTTTGACAGGCTTCTGAATACAAGGGCTCCTTGTTTTAGGTCATACTCAAGTTGCCCATCTTCCCAGGAGACAAGATCCTCTAGGAGCTAGCTAGTTCATTAGAGTCTTCTTCTCCCTAATACTTCCACTTCATTAAGGTGTCGTCTTCAGCTTCTTGGTGAATCATTCACACAGATGATAAACAGTCGGTACCTGTCACATTCAGACCTGCCAATGTGTCAGCTACACAATATTCTGGCCCTCATTGTTCCCCACTATATTCCCTGTACTTGAAAACTAAGAAAGTACTTGAGATAAGTATCAGGACCAATCTTCTTTGGTGTTTTCTTTACTAATCTCAGTATAAAATGTTGACCACACAATGAAATCTGCAGATGACATAAAACTAGACATAATGGTAACTGAAAAGGCTGCAGGTATCAGTCAAGAAGAACTGAGCCCTTCTGAGTTAATAGAAGTGACACTAAAGCCTATACTACAAAGTGAATGTCACACACTTTGAGATACAGGACCTTTCACACTATTTTTTTTAAGATAAAATGGCATATTACTAGAGTGAATCCACAAGGACAGACATTCAGTAGGTATACAGGTCAGATGCAGAATTATATTGAGACATCTGTTTTTGAGGTATGAAAAGGGAAAGTAAGATCTTGGAATGCATCAGTAGAGATAATTTTCAGAATTAATGTCTTCATATGTCTTCACATGAGGTCCTAATGTTACCACTATTGTTCATTTCCAGCCACATGTGCTTTCAAAAAATGAGTTCAAAATGAAAAAAGCATCAAGAAAAAGGCTATTATGATAAGCAGAGAAAAGTATTTTGTGAAAAGACATACAAGAACAAAGTAGGATGAACTGGTAAGTATTTGGACTGGAAACAAAGAAAATTCCTAGCACAGATGTCTTCTCCTAAATTAACCCTCTAAGAGAAGCAATTTATGCAAAGAAGCAGACTTGACCCAGCACATTCTTATTTCTCATTTCTTAAGCTCTACTAACACTAATATAACTTTTAAATACACATGGAGACAAAAAGAAATGAGAATGAGGAAAAAAACCCCAAATTATTAATCCTTTAGAGGGGAAGTGAGCAATTGATTTAAATATAGTTCCATTAATATTTTCTTTATAATTCTAAACATTCTCAGAACTTACTTGTTTTTTGACTGCTAAGGAAAATAATCCATAAAGCTGTCTACAGCATTAAACCTTTGTCTTGAGCTAGTGAAATTAATTAAAAATATTTTCTATAAAAATTCAAATAATCTCACCTGTGTGCATTATCTTTCATATATCAACTTTTCTTTTACAGTTAAGATGTCTATCCAACAAGAATGGGACAAGGATGAAAAATGCTTCAATCAATTAAAACATTGTTTAAGCTTATGAAGATTTTACAAAATCACTCACTGTTGAAAAAATGTAAATAAACTGCATAAATGAAGATATTTTTAATTTTAAAATTTTAGAAATGTAAAAATGCAAGTGTTTTAAGTGATCTTTATGTTGTTGTTTTATAATACCTTTCATTTTTATTTTTTCCCTTTGTTTGTTTTTTTTTTGTTGGTTTTTTTTTTTCCATTGCCTGCAAAGGAAGTTGATATTGGTGTTTTTTTAATTCTTCATTCACTAATCTTTGTCTTCTCTAGTAATCTTGAAAACTTCTCTAGTACAGCCAGTATGTACGATTTCTAATATTTTTTAAAAATCAATGTTAGTGACTATATAAGGTAAGAGTTAAATTATCATAGTTTCATTGAAAAACAATGGTTTACTCTGTTGAATTTCATTATGTGGGAATATGTACTTCTGTTCTCCCTAAGCCAGAGTCTAATCCATAAAACAATTCTGCCTTTACCACCACAGATGTGTAATTTCTTCCTGAGTATTTTCACCTATAGAACTTTGTAATAGACTGCAAATAAAAAAAAAGTTAACTCATTCATATTTATGCCCCATTTTCTCCAATCAAACAAGGGTAGGCTTAACTATAATAGTTACCAGCAGACATTCCTAGATGGAAGCCTCGGTATAAACATTACTTAAGGGAGATGTGACTCCATGGACACATGAAAGGCCATAAAGAACATTGATGAGCTTTGCTTTCCAAATCTGGGAGGATGAGACATCCCTTGGTAAGCAAGTAACTACTACTTAGCTGGTCTTTTCTCCTTTCTCTTCTCATTAGTTCCATAGATTAAATATTTTAGACCCAAAGCTATAGCCAAATCTTATACATATGGCATAAATTTATACATAAAAGTGTTCACTTGCATTGTATAATTCACCTTCTACATATTCCCAGATGGGGAGTTCCTGAAAAGTTCTCCTGTTCTTTCCAAATATCGTTATCTCCAAGGGAAGTAAAGTATTATGACACATCCTTGTTTCATTGGCACTGCTAGTTTCTCACAGCAGGAAAATGACATACAAAACAGGAGACCTTGGGCAGTATCTGTTTCACAGAAGCTTAACTGCTGTGAAACTTAAGTCTTTTCCATAGCATTTCCCTCCTGGTCAGAAAGATAGTCTTCATTTTGTCTTTGGGAGTGTTTCCTTCATCAAATGATGAGAGACTGCTCCAATTTTGCGAGCTTCGCAGCTCATCAGAAGAGGGCCTTCTTCTCATCCTCTATATCCACCATCAGGATTGATTTATCAAGATGACAGATCTGGCTACTCCTAAAAGTGTCAAAACTCTGACCATAGCAAAGGAAAGCACATAAGAGAGAACACAGATAATATTCTTTTATCCAAAGAAGGAACACAGTGAGAAAAAAGGTAAAGACAATGTGCTGCTCGACAAATAAATACATAAATAAATAGGAGTCAGAAGGCTTATATTATTTCAGCATGGAAAACACCCTGAAAGTCCCACGTCCTAACACCGGTGGCAAATGAAAGGCAAGGCAAATACAGAGTGACCATTTACTTGTTAGGTTCCTACCTCACCTTTACCATTACAATTTTGCATGAATGTGGTGATAACAGGCTGACTATCCATTTTATTAGACTATTCCAAGACATGTTTGTGAAAGAGCTTGAGGTCTCTTCTGTCCACCATATGAGAAACAGCTCTTTCATTTTCTTCAGAAATGGCTGTAAGGGCTTGAATATGAAAGGTATTTCTAAGCCAATGGTATGCAAGTTAGACAACTAAATAGATTGCTTGGAAAATACGAATCCATTCTGCAGAAATGGATACACTGACACAAATGTCTCCTGTTAATTTTATGGTCAATCTGAACACACAAAACCAAGACAAATGGATAGCACTTCTACTAAATAGGATACATGGTAATAGCTGACTCTTAGCATTTATCTTCAAGTCAGTTGTATCCCATGAAAAGATGGCAGACGCTTTGACTATCTTCCACAATACAGCGACCAAGAGAAGCATTTAAATGATATGCCCCCTTCCCTTAGCCCTTGGGTGTTCTGCAATAACAACCTTTAGCCCACAGATCCAGAGAAAGTCCTTAAGACAACATGTATGTTCTCAGATGTTTAATCTTATGTGCTAAAGTAAAAGAAACATAACAAAACAAAAACTAAACCCCAAAACAAACAAAAACCACTCACAAAAACAACCAACAAAAAAAAAATTAAAAAATCCACAACAAAAACCAAGCCCCAAACATATTTATTCTGTATTATACCAAAGCCCTAAGAGCTTCAGCTGCCAATTGCCATATTGCAGAGCTACTCAGCACTACCTATAATGTCAGCCTGTTTGATCTTCTGCCAACAAACACAGACTCTCACACAGGTTCTTCTTTGGTATGTATGCTCAATCGTAATTTATACTCCCCAGTCACAGAGATACATCTGTTTCAGTAGTCTGGCAGTGTTTTGGACAATCTCTTTTATGTGAGCAACATGCATGAGATGCTAATGCTGTCATATCTAGGTCTGTCAGACATATCCCTGACAATGTCTGCTGACCCATGGAGTACATGAGGATTGCTGCAACTAAGTTACCCTTTTCTAAGGCTGACCAGAGATCCAAAGATGACTGGGAAGGCCTAATTTTAGATATTTGCTTACATCAGACTGTATCTTCCAGACTGTACAGGGTCCCAGGAACTGCTGAGTATTCCCAGCAGTCTGAACAGCTTTTAAATCAAAGACCAGTCAACCAACATCTATCAAACCACCTTATATCTAGAAAATTCTGTATCAGTCTGATTTATAATGGAAGTCCTGAAAAGTAGGTTCCCACTGGCAAAAAACCCCATGGTTTATATTACATTTTATAAAAAGTATCAGCATTGGGCAAACTCCCTTTAACTGCAAAAAGTGTAGTTATTCACAGAAAAGTGGGTCTGAAAATCCTTCACAATGAATGGTGATTATTGTTGCTTTAGAAAGTCATCTAGCTTGTTCCCATATACTTTCCAGACTAGTAAGATGCACACCCTTCAATACTAAGGAAGGAAATCTAGAAAATTGAGAAAATCGTTTTTCTTTTTAAATAGATATGGTTATGTACACTGCTGCGAGAAAGATTTTTTTTCATCCCAATTGATTTGATATGAAACAAAAAGGTTTCAAATTAAATGAAATGCTTTGTTCTCAAATTACCTAAATCCCCTATAAACACTTGTTAGTCTTGACATGAAGTCAGAATGTTTTATTTAGAAAATACTGAAATTAATAGTTTGATATTACTACACTCAATTTCCTATCATTTTTTTTCCTTTGGCCGTAATTGCCAGTTCAGTTTGACCCAAATTAACAAGTCCTTTAATTTTTTACCAGAAAAACATTCTTATAAAATCTGTGTTTCAGTGTAGAATTATTACCTAACTGAAGGTACAAGAGCAGCCTGTTCACAGGAGTGGCTAGCCTTGCTAGGATGTTGCAGCCGCACCTCCACAACAGCAGGCAGCCAGTCCCAGAGAGGAACTAAAACTAAGTTGTGAAGCAGACAAGATAAGCTGTAAGGAGTAGAAAGGTCTGCATGAAAAATGGGGTTAGTCTATTGATCAGAAATTCTTGGCTGCACAGTCAGCAGTTTTCTTGTTCCTGTTTAATAGAATCGGCAATTAGGCTGCATCCAGATAAGTTGATGGGAAACCAATATCTGAAAAAGCGGCCAAGGTGAAATATTAAAGCTCTTTGAGAAGGTGCAGAGGGATGATAATCATTAGGTAAAAAGACATAACATTGACTTTAGTCAAGAAAGATAGAACATACAAATTCACTACAGATCTGGACAATTTAGCTACCATAAAAATACAATATGCCATTCCCAATCACAGGGCTACCCACCAGCCACTGACACAATGAGTAAGTGACTTTGATGGGAGTCTGAAGGACATAAGTGCGTGCATCTAAACCTCTTTTTCTGAAAATCATCCAGCCATTTCAGAACACTGAAGTTGTTCACATTTGTCTAGGACTAAAATGCATTTTTCCCCACTCCAAAAACAGCCAGTCACCTCTACAAGGATAATCATCCTCTGCCACTGGCCACCCCCACCTTTTTTCTTTTACAGTTCTCTCATGTCTACTGAGGTAGAAACTGAAGGTGAATTGGCACAGACAAGATTCTTAAGAAAACATAACACTCAAGTCTAAAGGGATGGAGAATGACACACAAGAGAAATATGCTAGATCTTAGTCAACTTCCAGGGTCATTTCTACATTTTATGCAGATCTAGGATAAAGCACACAAAGCAAACATGGAAGCCTTATGGAGCATTGCCATAGATACATTTTTGCAAGGTGTCAACCTTTGACTACCCATAAAGCAGAATTAGAAAATCATGGGTGCTACACTAGCTGGAAAAACTTTTGAGAGAGCACTGAGATCAGGGCAGCTCCTGAGACCCAGGACTGAGTTCAGACAACCTACGAATCCCACACAGACATGTGGTAATCAGGGCCACAGCTGTATTTCAAAAGATGCTTGCTTTGAGCCTCAAGAGGGGTACCCACAGCATCCTCCTAGTAAGTGATACAACACCAACTGCTACTGGGCCTTGGGTACCAGTATCTGTAGCAGTTAGGTCAGGCTGTATGAAGACTACACAGGCAATGAAACTGGAAAATCTTGAGCTTCCAATCAGAAACTCCTCTTAGAAAATCTTCACCCAGGATTGTAAGACACCAATCACAAACAAGCAATGTCTTGCAGTCAGACACTCCAATCAAAAGTGTAATTTGGAGTATAATCTTTCCTGAAGAATTAACAGATTTTTCTTTCCTGAAGAATGGAGAAATTTTAAGTTTTTATGCTTTAGGCAACTAACTGATTTTTTTTTTCTTTTTGAAAAAAGGAAATCCAGCATATTTAAGAATAGCAAACTCACTACTTAAGCTGCTAATCTTGTTTCTATTCTTAATCTTAAGAAAAACCCCAAAAGTAGGAAAGTTAAGTCTGTGCTTATGTACAGTAGTGCAGGCACATTAAGAAATAATGCAGAAAGAAACAATTCAGAAAACAATCATAAAGCAAAAAAGAACATTCTTTCTAGCACGGAAATGTAAGCTAATGAGCCCTTACTCCTGCAAACAAGATTGAATTCGGTCCATATTGTACAACTGCAACAGGTGGTCCATCCATAACATGAACAAAGTGCACATTATCTGGTTAATCAGTACTGCCAGGTACTACTATCAGTTCCTAAACCAGCAACAGCAGTAGCACATCTAAATTGGGTGCAGCAGCATTTGCCAAACTGCGCTGTCCACTATCAAGACATCACTTTTAGAAATACTGGTTTTAGAACTGCAGTGACAGTGGTAGCTTTTAGTATAGTGTCATTAATCTCTTCAGAGCAGTATCAATCTTGCTTAAACACAGCATAGTCCTTGGCACAAGCCTGCATCTTTTCTAGAAGGCACATCAATACCAGTTTGTGAGGAAAATAGTGGTTAAAAAGGGTTAAATGAAGAGTGCCAAACCTTATGGAGCAGCATAGAAACATACAAGAAAGTATGGGTAGGTGCTCTCATGCTGGGAAAGGAGAAGAGATGGAAGGTGAAAAGGAAGAGGATGGATTCAAAAAGTGATTATATGGCATACATGAGCCATAAAGTATTACTACAGGAAATGCAAAAAAAATTAAAGGTCAACAGGAGACTTGGAAAGTCCAGCAATAAAAACAAGTGGAAGGATTCTGTATCCTGGCTGATGAAGGAACTGAAAGTGCCTTGAAATGCAGCTTATGCAGAGATTGACAAAGGAAGCTCAAGAACCTCTAATTTTATTTTATTTTTTCTCAAAGAAAACATCCAGCTTCCTTCCACTCCACTAATCCCATCCCAGGGAAATAACTCTATTTTCTAAATTGATCTATGTTCAGTATAAACAAATTCTCTGTGCCACTACATTCAGAACTCCACTGCACTTTCTCCTTGTTGTAGCCACATTGTATTTTTCATGAAGAAATGGAACAGAGAAGAAAAACAATACTTTCAAGGCTCATCATTTAGGTAAAAACAACAACAACAACAACAACAAAAAACACCACCCTAAAAACCTATTTTTTCCCTTTCTTCTACGTAGGTCTTGAATACAAGTGAAGACACACTCCTCCCCAGCTTCCACTATCTTAATTCATCTACAATTTACCAGACATTGCAAAGGTTAGAAAACAAGGTGGACATGGAGAATAGAGGAATATGCAAAAGATCATAGAATCATAGAATCACTGAATGGCAGAGGTTGGAAGCATTCTCTGGAGCCCAACCACACTGCCAGAGCAGGATCACCTAGGGCAGGCAGCACAGGAATGCGTCCAGGCAGGTTTTTTTAGTCTCTAGCAAAGGAGACTCTACAACCTCTCTGGTCATGCTCTTCCAGGGCTCCACCACCCTCACAGTAAAGTTCCTCCTCACATTGAGATGGAACTTCCTGGGTTCCAGTTTGTGACCATTACCTCTTGTCCTATCACAGGGCACTACTGGAAAGAGACTGGCCCATTCTCCTTGACACCCACCCTTCGGATATTTGTAAACATTCATAAGATCCCCTCAGTCTTCTCCAGACTAAACAGCCCCAGGTCTTTCAGCCTTTCCTCATAAGAGAGATATTCCAGTTCCTTCATCATTCTCGTACATCTCCATTGGACTCTCTAGTTTTCCTGTCACTCTTGAACTGGGCAAGATCTCAGGACATATCTCATTCAGTATCTCCCTTCCTTCAAGCATTCATCACCTCTCAGAGATGTGTCTAACTCAAAGCCATTCATTGACTGTCAGAACTGTCACTCATGCATAATGCATTAGCACACACTTTTTTTTTAATGGCTCCTGCTATACATAATGTCATCTGCAATGCATACTTTCATTTTTATTGTAAATGATAAATTACATCTAAAGATCTGAAGAGTTATATTTCACCTGTGGAATTTTTTTAAAATAATTTTTATTTTTTAAAAGGTCATGTGAACAGCTGGACTACAACTCAAACACTTTAAAAACCCTAAAAAACCCAACCAAACTAAAAAAAAACCACCCACAAAACAGAACACCAAAACTCTAAATAGCACTAAGTAGTACTTACTAATTCCTTATTAGTGAAATATACCCTCCAGTCCCACTCCACCCCCAAAATAAAGAATTTTCTGCTTCTAAAATAAAACCAGAAAAACCAGAACGGTCATTTCTGTAAGCACATATACAAACCAGAATACCTTTCACTTATATCTCTGGATTTACTGCCTTTTATTTAATAATATGAACACACACACCAACTGTTAACAGATAATGGTAACTTACAAATCTGCATGTTAACGGCTCAGTAGTCCTATTCAATAAGAAAGGGATTGCATATATGAAAAACCTGTTGCCTTTAAAAATGAATAAAATTAGTAACTCAGTAACCTTCAATGCACAGCATTTGCATAAAAATAAAAATGGGCCTGATCAAGGCAACTCTGTATTCACACAAGGGGTCCTGTTCAAGTAACCAGCATCACTTGCATAAGTCATATTCTGCAGTTTGCATTTTAAATTAAAGCATTATTTAGTTGGGCAATTGTACAATTGATAACTGATACACTTTTTGGTTTATGCCTGCTGGAACACTTCTGCTAAATTTGTAGGCTTCAGACTGCTTTAATAATAAATTGTAATTAAAAGAACACAGACAACCTTTTCCTCAGTTTTACCCCATCACTTAGAGATCAAACTGGGAGTCACTTTACTGTATAGCTTTTGTCAAAGCCTTTTTTCCCCCTTAAAACAATAATCTAATAAAAACAAATGAAGACAAGCAACTAAACCACTTTTTCATGCTTTGATAACTGTATTTTCCACTTCTAGTAGTAACTTGAATTTGAGCTTTTAAACTCACTTAGGAAATGCCATCATCATAAACTGCATATTGCTCAGGACTCTTTAACTACTTAATTAGCTACTAAAACACTGAGAAAGAGCTGGCATTGTCTTAGAAGAGAAGCAAAATGAGCCAAACACCACGCATCCCCCACCCTCTTACTCATAAGCATTTTTCTAAGCCCTTACCTGCTGGGTAACGTTCGATAACTGGCCAGTTGTCCACCTGTAATGTGGCATTGCCACCACTTCTTGTGAAACGTACTACATGGTACTTTCCATCATTAATGATAGCGTTGATCTCTTCAATAGAGATGTCATCGGTTCCAACATTAAATTTAACTCCAATTTTTCCCTGGTGCTGCATATTTAAAAAAAAAAAAAAAAAAAAAAAAAAAAAAAAGAACTAATTAAGAGTCGGTTTAGCAAGAAATAGAGACAGTGTGTCATACAGGGAAAGATTTCTAACAACATTTTTCCTCCTCAGATGTAACTTCTGAAGGCTTGCATGTGGCAGTGACAAGCCTCCTGACAGCTCAGTAAGTCCAGGACAACTCTTTGATGGATAATTGATATTCCAAATGAGTTATTTCACTGAATTTAGTTCTCTCTTTTTCTAAGAGATTCAGACCAAGATGAGGAGTGGGGAAGGAGAAGGAAATCTCAAGTTTTTTTCTCACCTTCATGAGGATTTAAAATCATTTTTCCTTATGGGCTTTCAAAATGGAAAGCCTTGCAGTGTCAACTTTGAAGAGGTATGAGGATTTTCTGGCTATAAAGCCAAGGCTCAGCCCTGCATCTCCTTTCTGCAACCCTCATTTATACTCAAGACTCTTCACAAATGATAATGAAGGAGGAAAGTTGTTTGGTTTTTTTCTACTTAGATTTTTTGCATCACATTGTTGTGTCACCAAATCATTAAGACAAGAACAGACCAATTGACTAACAATAGTCTAACAAATGTAAAAGGCATTTGTCACACAAGGACAGCATCTGGTTTCAACTAAAGACCGAGATTTAATTTTTGTTGGGATTTGTCTGTAAACTCCTGTGCCTGAGCACACCTACATCTAAGGGGACTTCCCACACACATTCATACTCAGGCTGTAGATTTTCCAGATGATTGTGATATTGGCACATTATAATTTTTGTTGTATTTTCATTAAGATGTTGATTATAACGGGATATTTACATTTTAAGTCTTTTAAAGTTTGTTGGTTTGTTTTTTTTTTTCCTCTCCTATACAATCAATTCTCTTCCTGAATAAGGATAGCCCTTGAATTGAGGACAAAAAAGAAGAACACTGCACTGTATGAGACAAGGGGCTTGTGCATACATGGCAAGTCTATGTGAAATTTCACATCATTGGCACTGGTACATCTTTCTTTAAAGTTATAAAACTTCTTAAAGTTTTTACTCTACCAGATGAAACACAATGAAACATTTCACTTTGTACCTCTGGGTCATTCATGTCAATCTTTCTGGAACAGGCTTCACCTCTTGCATAGCTTTTGTGTCTGCTCTCCCTTTTACTACTCTGGCACCACTCCCTACTACTAAATATATGCTGGAACTTCTTATCTCTGGAAGTTTCCTAGATGAAGAACTCAGGAATTTTTCCACTTTATTTTTGTTTTCTTTTTGAAGACCTGACTTCATTTTCCAGTACTGCTTTCATATTTCAGTTAAACAGTAGAGCAGCAGATGTACACCTTTGGAGAAAGCCCCTCAATATTTTGGGACTATGCTGTCACCGCTTCAGGTATTTTTTTTTTTAAACATTGAAAGGACCATTTCCTGCTGAGATATGAGGAATGACTCTGAAAAGTATTTTTTTATTAAAATGCTTAGTTGTTTCAATAATGTTTGAAACATTCTTATTCTTTCCTTGCGGATTGTTTTAACATTTCTCTATTTGCTGGTCCTAATTTTCTCTTTCTGTAGGGTGTCAATAAGGGATCCACCTCGTCAACACATGTTCACCTTCTTTTACCTCTCATAAGAGTTGCAGAGCAATCACCCAATTATTTTGGGAAAGTAGCTGTAGCTCTATTTTATTTCAACTATTTCAATTATGTGTGAGAAAAGATTTCACTCATTTTCTCCCATGCATACAGTAGCTTATTTGCTTCAGCTGTTTCATTCATATGCTTACTTTCTTTACACAGAAATGTATACAAAGAAATATAGCATTGTCCTGGCTCTAAAGCAATCTCCTCTTTTACTAATTCATGAAATGCAGAAAAACAGCATATAATGATAATGGCACATGCACCTTCTCACAGTACTTTCAAGAAATCAAAGGCTTTGAGGATTAAAAAAGGCTGACTAATTTTATGGTGATTCATAATTATACTATTCATAACCTACACTTTACATATCTGCTTTCTTATTTGCTATATATATGTACATACAGATATTATTTTAGATCAAAAAATGACAAGGAAAAAAACCCAACAAACACCCTTTGAGTGAAAAGGACAGGTGCACACAAAATGAAGCAGCAGGAACGGCAAATATATCAGCAACTTTTCCAAAATAAGAGAATGCGGTGCTGCCATGTTTACCAAGTCAATGGTAAACTTGTCAATGGCCAGATGCTGGCGAGTAAAGGAATGCTTTAGAGATTTGAAGGCAGATCTTCAGCCTTACCTGATACATATACACTTCTGAGTGAAAAAAAAAAAGCAAGTTTCCCTGAATTCCCTACATTTGCACAGAATTAATGAGCACAGACACCAAGCACGCAGCTGCAATAGTGACAAATATCACCCTAATAGTTGATAACACACTATAGTGACGTTTCTGGGTCTATTTCTAATGTATTTGTGGAGCTGAGAACATGAAAAACTTCATGTTTAAAGGATATGCTTCATATTTTCACATTTCTTCAGCACCTGTGGGCATTTATGTATTCTCCCATAAAACGAAGAAGCAAATCTAGGGTTTGAGTTTAAGTCTTCCTTATTATTACATCCATATTTAATTTGACTTTCTGAACATCATGCTAAACATGATATGAACCACAGCCCCATTGTCCACAGCTCTTTAGGACTACTACAAAGTAAAATATGTTGCAAAGACCTGACAGTACATGGGCCCAGACAGATGATAACACTACCACAACACAGTAAGGCACCATGTATCAACTGAGTTGCCATAAGCATCTCTGTATGTAGACAGTGGGGGTTGTTTTAAGCCCTTGCATAATATCATGTAGTAGTTTGACTCGCCATACTTCTCCTTCACTGTGACATAATATAAATCACATCATTTGTCCCTTGTCATTGGTTAAGACAATGTGGACAGAGAGTTATCATGGATCAGTTGATGTACAGTAACATGTTGACATAATCTGATCTCAGCCCTCAGCCCTTTGATGCTTAATCTAATGGGCTTGTAGCCTGTAAGAATGAACTGGTTTTTATTTTTCCTTCTTTTTGGAGCAACATAGTAGTGAAGAAAGGGAAGAGAGAGATAAAAATAAAGGATACTGAATTATGATTTTTGCTTTGACAGCCTCAGTTGCATAGTGCAGCAGCAGAACTTTATCACTTGTTCATTCATAATAATCATAAAGTTATTCTTCCTATCAGAAGCAGTCTCAGACAAATGCTGAATGAGACATTCCCTCTTCAGCGCCCTGATGATGAGTCCTATAGAAATGTCTATGCATTAATAAGCACTGCAATAAGTCAACAGTACAGTTGAATGATGTTATCCTTGCCCTTGACCTGAAATAACACATTTCATGCTCATATATCTAGGAGATTGTTTGCCCAATAGCAAAGATGATCATTTCAGAGCTCTCCTGGCAAAAATCACCTCTGCACACAGAGATGCATGGTTTATAGTTCTTAGCCTGTGTTTTATTTTTCTCAATCTCACCCAGATGTGAGAGAACACAGAAATGGAATCAGTTCCTTTTCCTACTGTGTCTTTATCTAATCTGAACTTGAAAGGCCACAATACCAGAGTGGAGACATGTAGGAGATAGAAGAGTGTCCAGTATTATTTCCAAGAGAAAACAGAGGAAAAGAGAAGAAAAAGGAGAGAACACACCTTCAGGAGAAGAGTGAAGCATTTCAAGAAGTAGCACAAATGTTGGTCTCCATCTCTGGGAATTATTTTGAACTTCAAATCAGAAGGCACTATGAATACTGCTATAACCATAACATCACCACCACCAATCCTTGGGACAAAGCAGTACAGAGACCTGTGATTCACCTACAGACAAGCCATGCAACACTCTGAGCCCCAGCCATCAGCTCTTCAGAAAAGCAAAACTTTTGGTTTGGAAGTACTTTGGCCATATAGCTTTGCTGTTTCTGAAGCTAGGGTGACTTTCTCTCCACAGTACAAACACAGGCAGATAACTTCAGTTGGTGTTGCCGCTGAATGTTACTCCAACATGCAGTTTAGGTTCTGCCTACAGTTTAACCTCTGCTGTGCAGCAACTTACAAGAGTCGAAGCTCACAGGGTAAACAGGTTAACGGCTTCAAAGCAGCTGGATAAAAGCATGAGCTATACATGTTTAGCTCCAGTCCTACATTCTTAATGTGACCTGCAACGCTAGGAGTTTTGACTGCTCAGATGGTGTGTGTGCATGCATGTGTGTATACCAACCGTTTCAAAACATTTTGTCTTCAAAAGCACTGGCAGTTAATATTGCAATCTATCAACCAGTGGAATATTTTCAAGCATGTTTTATGAATGATGTGTGCTAATTACTTCTACTTTAACAGGCTTTAACAGGCTTCTGAGGAAACAGAGAGTGCTGGTGAACCCAAGAACCAAGCAAGAAATGTGAAATGCAAATCAAGACAGCAGCTGACAGTACAAAGTTTTTTTCCCTGTTGGACTCTACTGATCTGCCAACTCCAAATGCAGCAAAAGCTATGCTAGTATAAATAAGTAAATAAATAAATAAATAAATATGTAATCTCAAGAATAATGATATTTCCTATAGCATCAGCAAGGTTTTACTGCTCTCTGTAGTAATAATTCTGGAATCAGTCAAAGATGAGCATGGGCAAATTTGGCACAACAGTAGTTTTAGAAGATCTCACAGACAACCTAAGCTCATAATACTTACAACCTTTAACCACTTCAAAGAAAAGTAATAATACTGTGACTCCCACAAGTGAACAAATACCAAAAAAAAGTATCCAAGGCTGCCAGCTTGCATCTTATAGTGTCAGTCCCTGAGGTACCACTTTCTGGTGAATGTGATAAAGTCTTGGAACTAATGGATGTCTTACTTTCATTTTATTGAAAATATTCTTGAGTTTTCTTAAACAGAGTGAGATGATTTTCAGTCAAGTGTAATCAGAGGCTAGTATTTTGTTTTATAGAAATGTATGTAAAATAATTAAAATAATTTCTAGTTTTCTGAAACCTGTGAGGAACCATGTATGTAAAAATTGTACTGTTCACTTCAAGAAGTGAGGGGAGTGATACATAATGGACAGAAGAGACATTTGAACTCCAACATTAATTAACTACATATATTTTAGTCTATTAAGTAATCAATATTTCTTATTATCATGTACTAACTTCTAGAGGAAATATTTCCTGGGAAAGACACAGAAATTACAAAACATCTGGTAAGAGTTCTTAGAATAAATACATCTTTTATATTCCAGTGAAAGACTTAACTTTCTCGATATGGCTTTTAAAATTCATACTCTCACATATTATATCATTAACCTAACATCATAAATGATTTTTAAATATTTTAAAATATTTATATATTTGCTTTTCTCTATGAGAAGTGATAAAATATTCAACCTAATTTTTACCAGTAGTAATCAAATCTTTTTACTTTTTAGACAACTGCAGAAAACCACACCATAGTAACTAGAATTCTCCTGTCATCCCCCATCTTGAGTAGTTATAGTCAGGTTTTGTGTCCCTTCATGAATGTGGAAAGGTAACAATTTTCAGGGATGGATTATAACTTTTAATATATCAGCACTGTAGAAAATGTACAAGACACTTGAAAACTCTATCAGAGCACTGGTAGGCAAAGTTATCAGTCATAGGTAGGCACTTCCAAGGAAAGAAGCGAAGATTTTTGCTGATGTCTGATAGGGTGCATCCCCCTAGTATTCATTCTTTGATAGACTGGCATCTGACAAGCACAGAACTGTTGCATTTCTCTTTCTTTTCCCAAAAGCTGGAATATGTAGCTACTATGGAAAAGGGGGTAAAAAAAACCCCAAAACAACAACCAAACAACACATAACAAACAAAACTTCTCCCTTTCCTGTTGTCTAGTGAGGAGACTGAGCTATTCCCTGTATTCCTTCTGGTCAGTTCTCCATTTATTTGCAACTTTCCTGATAATGCTTATTTCTTAAATCCACATGTCTGTAGACCTTAGATTTTGAGAAAATACCACTTTTTGTTTTAAACCAAGCTCCTAGTTCTGATGATTGTACAGAATAGCATTAAACCCAAAGCCTTACAGGCTACTGCATTGGCAGAGAAATAGAAAGAACTGAAAAATCATGTTAGATCTCTTGATTTTAAAATAAATGCTTGATTTTTATTTTTTTTTTTCCAGCTGGAGGTGTGATACTCTGTGCAAGTGGCACTGATTTCATTACCTTCATATTTAATCTGAGCAACATGCAGCAAACTTGGTTTCCTTTCAATCCAGTCTCCCAGCAATTTTGACTTCTCCTTTTTATCACTGGACCTGCTTCCAGAAAGATTTGTTCTCTTTTACTTGATTCTCAGCCTCCTGGTCCCCAAGACAATGGGACTGGAGGGATGAACTCACAATACTTCCAAAATGTTCTCTAAGACTTTATCTACAGCTGACTAGTCTTTTTGAGCCTCCAGTACACAGCATGCTTGCATTCAGGAATGTTTTTCATTACTGAAGGACATCACTACTAGGCTTGAGTAGTACCTGGAATCTAAATGTGACCCTTGGATTTCCATGAGAAGCACAGTCAGGTCTATGGTAGCTGTTTTCACACACCAGTTTGAAATGTGATCCTGTCAACAAAATGATGCCTGACACTGCTAAGCCACTACTCGGAGAAGAAAAATGTTGTCTGCAGAGCCAGAAATGTGTTCTGGTTCGAATTAGAACAGAACTAATCCTGTTCAGTGATGATATTTTGCAGCTCATTCTCTTCTAACAAACTGCATTTTCTGAAGTTAATGGCAGATTTTTGCAGTCTCTGCTTCTAGCAGTGATAACATTTGATGTTTAGAATCACTGTCAAGAGTTGATGTGTGCAGACCAAGGTTACTGCTGGATCGTGTATACCATGCTGGGGGTGCAGAAAGTAAGAGGCTAGGGAGAAGCAGACAGGACAGGTGACCTTAAACTGAACAACAAGGGATTCCATGCCATATATGCCATGTTCAGTATAAAGCTGAGAGATCACGAGGGTCAATCTCTTCTTCAATGGTCAGTATCTGAGGAGGACTCCGTCCATTCTGACTTCAATCCCCATCTGCATGTTCCTGAATCCAGCTCCTGAATCAGTTTCCTGTCTGCCAGTGAGACTAGTCTGGGACTTCCCCAGTGTCTGCTCCACAGCATCAGTGGCAATGGTGATGTAATTGCCATCAGAAGGGTTGGGTTGGATACTGGTTTTGTACATAGAATCACAGGGTTGGAAGGTACCTTAAAGATCATCTAGTTCCAACCCTGCTGCCAATAGCAGGGACACCTCCCACTAGAGCAGGTTGCTCAGAGTCCCATCCAGCCTGGTCTTAAAAGTCTCCAAGGATGTGGCTTTGACCACCTCTCTGGGCAACCTGTTCCAGTGTTTCACCACCCTCATGGTGAAGAAATTCTTCCTAACCTGAATTGACCTCTTTCTAGCTTTAATCCACTCCCTCTAGTCCTACCACTGCCCAACAGCCTAAAAAGTCCCTCCCCAGCTTTCTTGCAGGCCCCCTTAAGATATTGGAAGGCCACAATAAGGTCTCCTCAAAGCCTTCTCTTCCCCAGACTGACAATCCAAACTCTCTCAGTCTGTCCTCATAAGAGAGGTGCTCCAGCCTGCTGATCATCCTTATGGCCCTTCTCTGGACACATTCCAGCACATCCATGTCCTTCTTGTAATAGGGGCTCCAGAAGTGTAGTACTGCAGGTGAGGTCTCATGAGAGTGGAGTAGAGGGGGAGAATCATCTCCCTCAACCTGCTGGCCACGCTTCTCTTGATGCACCCCAGGACATGATTGGCCCTCTAGGCTGCAAGAGCACACTGATGGCCCATGTTGAATTTAAGACATATTTGTATACATTTCTTGTTGTTATTATTATTTTCACTAAAGCTGTTCTAGCTTTCTTTTCTAATCCATAAGTCTCTTCCCCTTTGGGCAGGAAGACAGTTTAACAAACAGCACCTGTGTTATAGGTATAGTGGATGGCCCTGACCCTAAATCTTGACAAAATGTTACCTGTATTTCCTACAGCACATATGCATGCTCACCCAAGAGCAAACCCAAGCACACCTTTCTCATCTACACTAACATCCTTCCAGAGACAGTACAAGGCACTTGAAAAGCAGATCTATAATCATAAATATACAGCAACAAACTTTTTTTCCCTCCCCTAATTTTGGGATGCCCTATTAGTTTTTTCATGGATTTTGTTAAAGAGAGAGGGAGAGAGAATTAGGAACATATTTTGCTCTCACACCTTACTCAGAAGTTCTGTAGGGTAATTTCAGAAACCTTTAAATGACCCCAGTTTCTTATCATTATGTTATCTAAATTTTCTGAATCAATATAGAAATAATAAAAATTCATTGTTCACTGGATGCTCCTGGTCAACACATAAGGAATAACACTGTCATGGTAACAATATTATGTATGCATATACTTACACATGCTACCAGACCTACTGCACTCTTAAATGTTGCTCTATAAAAATTAAGCAGCTTCTAGCCTTAAAACAGGGACCCTTAAAAGAGGAAAGTGAAAATGGACCCAGCATCACACTAATTTACAACTGAGGCGTACCTGAAAATACAAGCTACGCAAGTAGCTCACTCAGTAGAAGAAGTGACACATGACTTAAACCAATTATTTTCTGTCACAAAATGCCTTGTATGTGACCACAGAACAAAAAGTCTGAAGAGAAGGTGTCACAGAAGTGTTTGCTAATCCAGCACTTCAGGGTGGGAAGCAACTACTCTTTACTACTACGAAATAATGACTTGTGTCCCTTTCTGCTTTAAAATAATTGTCCTCCCAGTCTGCTTTAAGTGTTGTTATAGCAAATCGATTTATACATAAAGCTCAGCGAGCAGAAAATGTAGAAATATTTATAAATCTACAATTCTGACACTTGAGTTCTCAAACTGCAGTTCTCCTCTTTAGCTTTAAACACTGTAATTCTCAGTGCTATGTATCATAGCTGTTATTACTTCAAGTTACTCTGATGATGAATTACTATGAAGTTAGAATTTCCCTAACAACCAGCCCCCCAAATAGTTATGGAAGACATATGGTGCAGAGCCTGCAGCAGCACCATACTGCATCTGATTATCCACTCAGCATCATCACTGCAGTACACAATTTTATTTTTTTTTCTGAGAAAATATGCAGCAAAGAACCATTTAAGTAGTCAGACCTTAACATGGTACTTTCTGTTAAAATAGCAGGTCACACAGAAGAGTCTTGACCTTGCTGATTTCTCAACAAGGATTCCCAGTTGTGGCAAGATGGTATGCATAAGTTGAAGAGACTACAGATGCTGTTGTACCAAAGAAAGCCAAATGGGAAGGAAGAGAAAGTCTTTTAGCTACAGGCCAAGGTAACTCACATGCCTTGACTTTATTCTTGCACACTTATTTTCCACACAGACAGACATCTCTGACCTTGTGTGCCAGAAATCCAGTAACCCAGCCTGAGGAATGGCATAATCACTGGGAGCTCCAACTACTTAAAAATGGCAAGTGCTTTTCCTCCCTACAGTTACATCAAGCAGCATGAGATTTGAAAATTAGGTTTGCTTTCCACCTTTTTTTATAGTGTTTTAATACAGATATTATTAAAATAGTGTTCCTGGGACTAGATACAGACATTTAAAGGTGTAATGATACTCCTTAAAAAAAAAAAAAAGGCAAACCAAACACATGGCACCTTGATACCGGTACAATCTAATCCACACTGGAAATTGTGCTGGTTTAAGTGTATGGATTTCTGTGCTTAGAAAAGCTTCACAGAACTTTTCTGGTAATTTGCGTTTCTGAAACAAATCCAAAGTCAGAGTCAGTAGGAGGTATAACTGGGACCAGAAGCAAAGAATCAGCAAGTTCTCAAGCAGGCTTTCATGCTAAATGATTAATAGCCATATGATCAACACACATGCTCATGAAAACACAAGTAATAAATTTTTTAGAATCTAGGTCAAAGGGCTTTTCATATTAAAAACCTGTAGGGAATTATTAAAAACTAAAAATTATATTAGATGCCCAATTGCTATTAAGCTTTAATGAAAACTGAATACCTACCTGCCATTCATGCTTTTGATAAGCTTCACTTTAATATTAATGAAAATCTCGAATATTTCCAGATGTCTACCACAAACAACAGGACAAAATACCTTTTAAACACTGTTTAAATGCAGACTTTGCATTCCTTTATTGTTCTGATTGCCTGTATAAAAATTTAATTCAATTGTTTCCTAATGCTTCTTCTCTTGCTTTGTGGTCTTCAACTGGAAATAATCTATTCCAAATTAAGCTTGACTTATGACAGAGAAGAAAAAACAAACACACACAAACCAACCAACCAACCAACCAACCAAAAAACACCAAAAACACCCCAACCACACACCACACAAACTAACAAAAACCTATCCCACAAAGAGATTTAAAGGCTGGGCATCTGAATAGTGTACCTAGATGATTAATTTTGCGTCCTATCTGTAAAATGAAGAAAACACAATATTCGCCCTTCAGAAACACAACAATCGAAAAAAACTCCCACCTAAAAAGTAGTAAAGAAAAAAAAAAAAAAAAATACCCCCAACCCCACACCCCTCCCCCCCCCCCAAAAAAAAAAAAAAAAAAAAAAAAAGAAAGCTGGTCTATGAGACAAGTGTACAACTGAAGTGAAAAAACCTTGCACAAGGAAACATAGCTATGCTATTACCAGAGCGAAGAGCTACAACATGCCACTGGGGCTCCTGGCAAAAAGGCAAATCCTGGCTGTTGTCCCATTTTCTGAGCAGTCCTACTGTTTCTGTTGCCAGCTTTCTTTCTCTTATCAAGTGTAAAGTCATCCTATGACAAGCTTTAATATCACGTACATTCTTCTCAATGGTAGCAGTTTCCTTTATCTTACCTTTCTTCATCTTGAAGATCTTTCAGAATCAAAACCAATTTGACAATATCCCTGCATGTTGTGCTGAAATACACA
This sequence comes from Megaceryle torquata, assembly GCA_024611175.1. Classification (NCBI taxonomy): domain Eukaryota; kingdom Metazoa; phylum Chordata; class Aves; order Coraciiformes; family Cerylidae; genus Megaceryle; species Megaceryle torquata. Next base: position 95,631 of record JANIJG010004904.1, on the reverse strand, counting down.
GCACGGAATAGACTATTATCAATGCTACAACAGAGGATCTCACTTCTTTTGATCACTTAATGCTGCAGACCATGTAAAGATTCTTACACTGAATATATGTAGCATGTGAAGTGATCAAACAGTGTTAGTTGACTGGACTGTGAAATCCAATGGGTAGCTGGAAGGGGAAAGCAAAATCTGATAGCTATCAGTACGTTCTCATTCGTCTGCTACTGCTGCTAACATCTCCCAAGGTTTAAATGGCATTGCTTTGGAATGTTAAAAAAACTAAACAAAAAACACACTGTGGAAGAGAAGTGCCACAAAGTAATGAAAGGGCTGCATACAGGTAATCATTAGTGTTCGTAAACAGCTCCTACAAAGAAGAAATCTCTGAAGGAAGCACTGCAAAATAGCATGAGCACCTGCAACAATATGCCCTTCAAAATACAAGAAGCTTGCAAATGAACTTAATTGCTAACCCCAAGAAAAATCAAACAAAAGAGAAACAGCAATGGAGCTTTGCATATAACAGAGTTCTGTGCCATCAGGCTCTGAATGCCCTTCTGAAGCAGGGAACATGAATGTTGTTGTTTTCATTGGAATGATGAGCATCAGGCTTGAATGATGTCCAAATATATTATTTGTGTCCATGAACACAATGGTATTTAAAACATCTCTAACTGTACATAAATACTTACTTTACAACATGTAGCACAACAGCCACTAACAGCCAAAATTGTAAAATGCATCATTATCTTCAGACTGCACAAGGGAATGGAACAATGTCAGCCCTTTAGTTTCAAATACTTCACTTTTTATGTACTTTACAACAGATTTGTACTACTGTTGGAAATTACCACTTTGCAAATGGTGTCTGTTAGACAACCAATAATCAATTTTTTTAGGACATTGTTTTAACCTCAGTGATAACATACTCCCGATTTCTGCCCTTAGTGCATCTACTTTCTTATCTTTGTGTTTTTCATATGCCTGGTAGATATTTACGAGATGAAAACTCAGAAGTAACTCCACTGAAGTCAAGGCCGCTTTAGTAGTAGTAAATGGTAAAATCGGGACATCTCTCATTAGTTACTTGTCACTTTTTCAGAGCTTCTGCCTCTTACCTCTATTTTCACATATTTCAGTGTGAAGGAGACGCAATGGTAAAGTAACTGACAGACAGCTGATGCAAATAATGTGCTTTTACTATATTTATTAAAAATTCTGGCTTTACTATGATCAGGTTTTTCCTAGAAAAAGCTTAGTAGAAACCAGACACACAGCTGTTTGCATTTTCATACTTCTACAGCTTTAATGTCAGTGAGAGACCATTTGAAAAGGAAAAAAGAAAGGGGAAGGGGCAGAATTTCACACACTAGAAGACTGCCTTTATAAATAACTACCCTACAAACACATCTCTTCCCCATAGCTCAGCCACTCCAAAATGCAACCTATCTGATTGGCATATCTATGACTTATGACATACAAATCTTTGATTACTTGAAGGCTGTGAATAGCTTTGCTGCTATTTGGTCAGATAAGCCTTTGCAAATAGGGTGGGGGCAGGGGAGAGAATGGTCATCTCTGAAAGGGGAGAAAACCAACCAACCAACCAAAAAGCCCACCGAGTCACTGGAAAACAGATTCATGGAGCTATTGGATCAAGTCCCATTCTTAAAACTTCCAAAAAACATAGCAGGGGAAAACTGCATCTTCAATAGCCTTCTGGATGGCTTATGTTTGAAACGCTTTGTGCTCTGCAGCAGATAACCCAATGTCTTGCTGACTTTGCTGGCATCACAGAGGTGAGGTTTCCACATGGGTGAACTAACCACTCTTGAGCAATTTATTCAAGAGCATTACACTCAAAATGGCTTTAGTCTAGTAGCAGCCAATGTAGGTGTGTGTGCATGTAGCCTTTCAGATGCTCTTCTGCACTAAATGCGATAACTTTAGGGCTATAAAAAGCAAACCCCATTTCTTTTTTTTCTCCTATTATTTGAAATTGTTCTTTGCCCACAGATAGTCTCATTAAGCAATAGTATCATTAGGTGACATCATGCACAATTTTTTTCACATGAAGTGAAGCTTGCTTTTTACCACTTCTCCTTTGCCTGTGCAACTGCTAACAGATTTCTTGGCTCATTCACCATTGAAAAGGGCATCTGTGATTGACAGACTTCCCCAGTAAGCATTTTCCCATTTCCTTTTACAACTCTGCACATCCTGGGGACTGCTCAGGCAAAGCATCTTTCAAGTACTGTGCCCATCCTGCTGTGGAGAAACTTCACAAATTCCAGCATACAGGACATACCACAAACAAGGAATCCATTAAAGCTGCTATTCCACTAAGCTCTGCTTCTTATATTCCAGTTTGACTGACTTTGCCTCCTAAATAATTATTTTCTGTGCTGCATCCCACACTCAGAAACTGAACTTGAAGTAGAGACAAGTACTGACAATCAAAACATTTTTCCACTTTCTTTCACCAATATAAATACATTAGGATCTATATATGTATGCAGATGCCTCTGTGTTTATGTTTGTATATCTATATGTTTTACACATGCATAAAGATATACAGGAATGACAAGGCGAGACAGAACATCCTACCACACACACTCCACATAGAGGGATAAGAGTACAAAATGACATAATGAATATTTGCCATTACTGCTTAGCAAAAGATGTTCAGGATGATAAGCAGAGTAGGACAGCCTTGGAAAACTGCATTCTGTGGGAATGATAACATTAAATAATAATATTTGTAATCAACTCAAGACAGAGATAGGTGACGTGCTTTTTCTCCTTTACAAGCAACAAATTACAGAAGGGTGAGGTTTGCATAAGATGTACATTCTTGAGTATTGCAGTTTTGTTCTTTGACTAATTTAACTAACGCTGTTCTAATTTAAAATGTCTTCAGTGTATCAGTTTCAGCCCTGATGGATGTTTGCCTCCTGCAGAATACTATCAATTAAGAGGACTTATTGTAACCATAAAAATAAAATAATGCTCTGCTTATTGTTAACGGAGAAACTAAACTATAATAAGGATTCCTGATTAATTACTTATCAACCAGAATTGACCTTAATTAGGGTCAACTTCTATGGTATACAGCTTAATTTATTCTTTCATTTCTGTGTGCGAATACATTTCTCTCTACAGAACAAAAGATTCACAGCTCAATTCAAACTCTTGAATTATAAGATTATTTTTTAAAGGAAAAATAAATAAAATGGTATCTTTTGAAACCAGTGTAGCTGTTTGAAGTGAGACTCAACTTTCCTAAGTAACCAAAATTAGTGTTTCCTGTTTTTTATTCCTGTTACCCTGCTGAAACAATTCTTGCAGAGATAGTACTACTAGTGGGAGGTGGGCAGTTCTCAGACCCACTGGTATCCTTAAACTACCTTGTTCAGGTATTGATACCAGTGTGAGAGTGGGGCACATTGCCAGACAGATAAATACTCATCCAGTCACTTTGTTCTCTGAGAAAGAAGAAGCCATAAACTAAAATACTGTGCAACATGCCTACCTAATGAAATACCTAAGGGTATTCATGTTCAACAGTCATTAATGAGACTCATATATAGCATAGATAGCCCCAGGTATGCATACAGGAGGAGCAACTGTGGCATTAAAGAAAAAATCAGGCTGCCAAACCTATCTAAGAAGCTGGGTTAATACAAAGGAAATCTTGTGCTGTGAGGTGTGGTGTCACAGCTAGATGTCTCTCTACATATACCCCAAGGGAGGGTAGCTGGATTCTATTCTTTCTCATGTATCCTCATAATTATTATTTCAAAACACTAATTTCCTGAAAAAAAAAATAATTCTCCCCCTCTGACATACAGCTAAAATGATTGCATTTGGGAAGGTATCATGGATTCATTGTTTAAAACTACAAAACTCTTGCTGCTTACCACATTTACCTTTATGTACTTATCAGTATTGCTGTTGAGTGAGAAAAGGTTCTAGCTTGACCCTTAATAACTGGGATGGATAAAAACTGGAAAAAATAGATGGGTTTTCATCATGATCAATTGTTTTGCTCTGGAAATTAATGAAACACAATATGAAGCCTTAAGATGCAACTCATGCAGAGATGACCTATGATCTACTAGAGGATTGCTTTGAAAACTTAATATAAAAAGAAATAAATGGTGAAAAAAAAATATTCTGTAACCAACTATAAAGCACTTAATACTTCACAGTTTTCTAATACAGTAATATACCCAAAACCTAATACATTGAGGTAAACCTTCCATATCCAGTACCTAATTTCTTTGTCCTTAATATCCATGTTGGGCAATGGACTTAAGGTTTGCTAGATACATAAGCAAACAAAAAGTATGGGGAGCAGTACAGTAGGAGTGGCCTTTAACCTTCAATATTTAATTTGTGATTTGTAATCTCAGAATTTTTACTCTGACCATTTATAATCTGTTGATTATAAATCTGCAATATAAGCTAGATTCCAATTACTAGTAAAATCCTTTTACATCATGCTTACAGTGTAAAAAAAAAAAAGCATTAAATAAACATGCCCCAAGGCGTAGCTCTTAACTCAGAAGGATTTAAACCTGGTTTAGCAAACACTATACTCTTATCCTACACCATGTCATTGCAGTCTGAAGGACCTTCCACTCCATTAAGTCCAGGCATTCCCACTCAGTGACTCCCACCACCAGCCTCCACAGCCATTCCAAAAGCAGAAGTAAATCTTAAATACTGGTTTTATAGTTTCCTGCTCCCCCCCCCCCGCAGATTTCCTGTCCAAGATAAAGTATTTAAGTTTCCTTAGTTCTCCTTTCTGTGGCACAGCCTGACAAAATAGTGACCCCAATCCCCATCTCCCTTGTTCCTGGAGAAAAATCCAGATAAAAGGGAAGAATAACACGAAGGGTGAGGTCAGCAGAGCATGATGGCAACTTACCACATTAATGATTAAAATATCAACACACTACAGTGTCATAACACCTTCTACCAGCCCCATTCTAAAGAGGTTACCTATGAATTAGTAGCATTATATTATGAAATTACGGCTTGCTCTCTACTTGCCTCTTTCTTTCTTAATATATCTTGTGACCCATGTAATAGCCCTTCCACGCCCAAAGCACCTCCAAACATACATTCCAAAGGGGATATGGTAAAACACATGTGCATAAAAACCATAACAATTGGGGGGTTTACCCCCCCCTTGGACAATCCTTTTAGGGATATTATTGTCAGTAATAATTTGCTATGCTTTAGACAACAAATAATTAGAAAATAACAGAAGCAAACATGGATAAAATAACGAAGAAACATGTATTGAATGATTGTATAGGCTTCCCAAATAACTTTATATTATGTAGACTTGGAAGAACAATTGAATGTCTGCAAAAAAAGTATTTTATACCTTGCTACCACCAGAATAGCTTCAGCAAACAGTTCTAGCCAACCCAGTGAGCCAAATCATAAAGCTTCAGGCAGTCATGAAAAATTATTGATTTTTTTTTTTTAAAGCCTTTCTTCAGCTGTAAATTTCTATTGATATGTGACAGAAATGAGCGAGTGGCATTTGCTTGTATAGCCATTGTGGGAAAAACCAAGATTGCAACTTCTCTGGTTAAGCCACTCAGAAGTTTTATGTGGTCAGCTTCAGACTGCTCCAGCTGATCTTGAATCAAATAAAACACAACACATATGTTTCCCAGTAGCAATAATCAAAACTGAGGTTTTCGGATTTTGCTGGAAACAAAATTACAGTAAGAAGAAATGGGATGGATGTTTCTTTTTATTGCTGGTAAACAGATTCCTAACAACCAACCATGTGGATTTCTTTTATTTTTTTTGACATTAGCTCATCTATCCCGTGTTGATAGATGACTGATACCTCCTTCCTCCCCTTTGAGCAGCACTCAGGGATAAGGGGATGTAATCCCTGCTTGTTTTGGTTGGCACATTTTTATTCCTTACAAAGAATCACATTTCAAAAGCCAGGGAAGAAAGAAGGCTGAGAAAGGTTGATGCAAGCCTGAGATATGTGTTGCCTCTCCCTTCTCTAAACATCACGTTAATTATTTTCCCTCCTCCTACCAGGGGAAAAAGAGCTCATTCCCATCAAAGTTTGTGTCCTCTATTGACCATCAGGTGGGACAACCCATCAGTCAGCCTCTGGCAGTGCCACTGGGATATTACCAACTTTTCAGGTTGAAAGTGTGCCTGCTGTACAGGTTGAGCCACTCTCTGCTGTAAACAAGTGTTTTACAGATGGGGCAGTAAACTTTCAACAATGTCTAGGGTACTCAAAGGCAAAGCTGCCAGCAGCTGGTGCTGCATATAACACTGCAATACAACTTTACTACTGCTCTTACTATATGAGCTAGAATATTTTGATTACATCTGCCAGTAATATTCACATTTCTGCCTATGGCTTGCACTCAGTCTCTCACCCTAAATATGCTGTTGAGAAAACATGGGCTGGAGAGGTCACAGGAGCACAAACTTATCACAGTTTCTAAACCTATGAGGAGGGAAACACGGGTAAATATTTCTTTTGCTGCCTATGTAACAATCCGAGCTACTGAAATTATATTATCAGGGTTCCTAATCAAATTCAGCAAAATATAAAAGGACTGCTTTTGACCAGTGTTGGATAATTCAGACACTCAATACATGAGAGTAAATCACATCTGGATAGAGCCACACAGCAGCTAGATGGACAAAAAGCATTCACTGCAATTCAAACATCTGACAACTTCTTTCTGGACCTTATATTGGTGCACAGCACCTAAGAAAGAATAGAGACGGGCAGCTCCAAAGATTCCCAAAGTTTTGCACTGCTTCTCCTGAGGCCTGGAGAGGCTGCATATTGCTCCATTTTCCAGCTGCTGCTCACACCACCTTCTAAGGGTGCGATGGACAAAATCACATTTGATTTGATATTGTAATTCCTGGAACAACTGTAGCACTGTTTCCACCTTTCAGAGTAATTCACTGGAGAGTTTCTCCTGCTTTGTTAGCAGCAGTAAAGCAGCGTAAAGCAGCAGTGAAGGGGGCTCGGAGGAACATGCACTGCTCTGACTTGCACCCTAATGCTGGCCTCATTGCTTTCACCTATGCTTCACATTACAAAGAAAAAGTACATAATTGATATCATCTATTTTTAAAGAAACTTTCTCAGTATTCAACTCTATTATGGCCGGCATTCCATTACAGCTCCTGTAGACCGGCAAATTGATGAAATTTATTATTAAATGAAACTGAATCTCAAACCTGCATGGATAAAACCAGATAGGATTTATAGGAAGTACTTGCCTGCACCTGCCAATGCTTGTCTCACAAGATACAGAAAAAAAAAAGGCAAAAGAGCCTCAGGGTTATGAGACTCTCAGCAAAATACTTTTTAGTGCCATAGACTACCAGAGTAATTTCAGTATCTCTTTGAATTGGTTCATCTTTTGTACAATAGGCATAACATCTAGGATGCCAGGGAGTTTGCGAGGACATAGTGCTGCTCCCAAAAATATGATAACAAAGCCCACAGAGATTGGCAAGAATACAAAGATCTTTCAATCACACATCTTGATCTGCAAAGTGGAGGTCAGGACACTTTGAAAAATTAGGATTTTTTTTGTGTACCTCTGCACTTCTCCCTTTTATGCAGCAAAATCTTAAGTCTTTTCCAAAGGAAAATCTAAAGCTAAGCATATATATTAATTAATCATTTTCATATTATATCTGAAATTCCTTTCTGGCATCTCCTTTTTGAGATACTATTTTTTGAGTTGAGGTAGGTGAATATTTAGATAGAAGGGAAAACACACAGAAGAAATTGGGCCTGCAGTCACATTTCCTGAGTAGATCTGAGCAGAGTGCTGCTGGTCTTATTGCTACTGGCAAATGTGGGGCAGTAAATGGCTTCAGTACCAACTAATTTTAATGTTCTCTATCCCTGTCTTGCAAAGTCAGTAATAGGGTTCATAGGTATGAATTGTAGTTTCTTTTTTTATTTTATTCCCCAGCTATAAGTATAGGTCGCAAGTCCAGGCAGAAAAGCCCTTACTGTGCAAGGGGTAAAAATTAAACAAAAAAGCTCATTCTTTTATGTAAGAACTATCTTAATATCCTCTTGAACAAGTGTATGGCTTTAGGGAGCTACATAAAACGGTGAACACAAAGATGCGGAAAGGTGCATTTGATCCCTTTCCTCTTGTATGCATTAAAAAAAAAAAAAAAAAGGTAAAATTTTCTCTATCAAGAAGAAATAGGGGTTATAAGAGGAAAGTATCATGAAAATCTGCAGTAATCTAAGCTTAAAAATGCCTTGTTAGTTGAAATACAATCCAAAAGAAAACTTTGAGGATTTACTTGCCTCAATAAGCAGTTATATTACTTCTGCACCTTAAATTATTCACAGAATGTACTTGGATTGATGAAGATAAACATTTCACTGGATTATGTTTTTTGTTCAGAATATGGGCATGCAATGAAACATAAAGAGGAAGGTTCAATCTTCCAAGCCTTGGAATATCAAAAGCTTTGTTAGCAAAAAAAGAGAGGTAGTGAAGAAGTAAAAACTTTATGAGTACCCAGCTTTATGACAGGCACTTCATTAACCCACATACTTTATAATCTGCTCACTCAACTATCTGTTTTTCATCTCCTTTAAACAGGAGCCTAAATAGCAAAGACTATCATGGACTATTATGCTACTAGAAAACTATTAATCTGGCCAAATATACCAGAGAGCATTTACTGATACACATTTATTTATTTAGATTTAAAGCATGACCAAGGAGAAAATGAAAACTATATATCTTGAAGATGAATCTCAACTGATACCTAAATTACAGCACTGCACTTCAATAAAACTCAGCTGAGATGAAGAATTGAAAGAACCCAAGTGCTATAGCCCCACCAGCAATTTCTGCACAATATTATCAAGGTACTATCAAAAACTTGCTGCCATGGAGCAGCCAGCATTGCAGATGGGACCAAGGAGATCGAGTGGGATCGGCAGAGCTCCTCCCTCCCAAGCAGTGAACAGGGAAATTTAGGTCAGAGCTTGTACAGAAAGAGGATGATAAAAGAATAGCTAAGCCAAGTCCATGGGGCAAGGGTCTGCAGGCACAAGAAGCAGGACTTAGGGGTTTTTTTGGGACCCAGCTGTGATTTTACTAGACAGTTGCTTTAGCTGGACTGAACTATGAGCAGCAAGACCACACATAATTTCCCTCTCCTCAAAAAGAATCTTTGCAATATGCTGGGTCAGTAAAATAACTTTCTATGGGGAGAGGGGAGGGTCAGTGAGAGGGGAGTGCAGGTATAGAATTGTAAGGGTTGGAAAGGACCTCTAGGATCATCAAGTCCAACCTTCACCCTAACATCTGTCTATCCATTAGACCATAGCCTCAAGTGCTACATCTACCCGGTTTTTAGACACCTTCAGGGATGATGATTCCACTACCTCCCTGGGCACACTGTTCCAATGACTAACCACTCTCTCAGTGAAGAATTTATTCCTAATATCTAATCTAAACCTCCCCTGATGCAACTTGAAGCCATTTCCTCTCATTTTATCATTAGTAATTTGGGAGAAGAGACCACCAGCCTCGCTACAATCTCCTTTTAGGTAGTTGTAGAGAACAATAAGGTCTCCTTCTCAGTCTCCTCTTCTCTAGACTAAACAACCCCAGTTCCCTCAGCCTCTCCTCATAAGGCATGACTTCCAGACCCCTCACCAGCTTCACTGCCCTTCTCTGGACCCTCTCCAGCACCTCAATGTGGTGCCCCAAACTGGACACAATACTCAAGGTGTGGTCTCACAAGTGCCAAGTACAGGGGCACGATCACCTCCCTACTCCTGCTGGTCACACCATTTCTGATCCAGGCCAGGATGCCACTGACCTTCTTGGCCACCTGAGCACACTGCTGGCTCATGTTCAGCTGGCTGTCCACCAGCACCTGCAGGTCCCTTTCCACCAGGCAGCTCTCCAGCCACTCCTCCACAAACCTGTAGCCTTGCATGGGGTTGTTGTGACTGAAGTGAATGTCTGTACAAGAGGTAGAAAGTTGGGAAACAAAATATTTAACACTAAAAGAATGCTATTATTCAATAGCAATAATAAAGGGCAATCGATGATACAATCTCTTTGCTTTTTTTCCTGTATTTATTTGTTATGGGTCTGAGCCAACACTCCTCACAGTGGGATATTTTTGATGGCCTTTGGTAGGCTTTGATGAGGCCTGTATTTGTTCATTTGCACAATGTATTTATCAGCATCCCCAACTGCGTTGAACAGCATGTAGCTGCAAAGTCTGCTGAATGCCTTAAATAAACCCCCTACTTATTAAACAGTTCTAAGCTCAGATTGAAAAAGCTTTATATAGCAAACATTACCTGAGTCATTCCTCTGGAAGAATTATGGACTGAATGTTGGGAAGACATTTCCAAAGTGCTTAAATGACTATTAATGGAAGCTGTGCTCCTAAGTTATTTAAGTGCTTTTGAAAGTCCCAAGCCAAATGCAGCTCAGCAATGGGAATCACCAGCTGAACATTTCTGTCAGACTTATTGCGAAAACAGTAAGATATAATCAAATTCTGCAAAAATGAAAGCAAAACATCAGCAAACAACTGATTAAAGCATAATGCAGCAAAATTATGTCTGTAGCATCATCTAGTCACATCAGCTCAAATATCTTAAGACCACTGCACTTCCACAGCTGCAGTATGCCAGAGGACTTTAAATGCTCTCTGTTTAATTCTCAAGTCCTCCTAACCTTATAAATACAGCCCAGTATTCAGATGACAACTCCATGGCAACCTGAAGAGCAGAAACATGGAGCAATATCTTAAGCTGACCTTCCTAAAAGCCCACTCTGGAATCAGGATTTCCTGCTCCACTGGAGGGAGGTTACAAAGCATGAAATCCTGGTCTACGAGTAGGACTGCGAGGCAGAGCACCACTAGGACACCAGTGATTTTGTAACATTAATTTTAATAGTAGTGCATTGTTACACTATTCAAAACAAAATTTAGTTTTTCAATTGTCAAGCCTGGCTTTGGTTAAATACCTTTCCTGAAAAAAAAAAGTTTCTTTCAGAACTACTCTTTCATGAAAGGAACTTATTTCCAAGGCGTATTAGTTTCTGATGTGTAAGCATATTAACCCCACTGAAAGCAGCCTGTTATAAAAAATATGATTGACATTTGTTTTGTTTTTCTGCTAATTAAGCAGATTACAGTTGGAATGCATCAAGTGGACAATGCTGATTTTATCTCATTGGACTGTTCAAATCCTTTATTCATTATTGTTCACTGGGGTACCATTTTTATTACATTGATACAAGAGACAGAGAGTGTCAGGCTACAGAGAAACAAGGCTTGCAGGGAGAGGAAATCTCTTCCCATTATACCAACCAAGGTGGGGGGGAGCAGAGGTGCTAGGGTTTCATACTGACAAGCCCCTGTTTAGGTATGAGTATCAAAAAGCAATAAAAAGAAGTGAAATTGGCTCTTCCTATAAATCTTGACTCTTTTGTAGCTTTACACCTGTCAACAGTACCACCATTGTTACAGAGTTCCTGTGAGTACTTTTGTTTGTAAAAGTCTTTTCTCCCACTAATTCCATTAATAAGAAAGTTTCATATCTGAATATTTGATTGACACATTATTAGGAAAAGTACGAAAAAGTAGCAGCATCCCATTAAGCTCCGCTGCTGCAGCCATCATCTTTCCCAGCATATCTCTGTATCTTCCCAGCACAATGAAAAGGCAAAAGGAGAGAAAAGACTATGCTCATTAGGAGGAAAAATGGAAGCAGCTCTTCTGAGCACCCCATCTGCTGCCATCATGTCAGAGATATCACATTTTACTGCTGTCACCAGCAGGTGCATGCAATTAGGTGACAGCAAAATGAACTATGGCTTCCCGGTGACTGTTTCAAGCAGGTTTCAGAACATTGGCAAATGCATGATAACAGACTATGGGCATTTGCCTCTGAATAGTTCCTGGAATTCACATGAAAAACGTACAGGTGATTCATTTCATCGAAGAAGACTACTGCAAAAAGTTATGGAGACAGCAACTGCCGCAAAGCAGAGGACGATGGATGGCATGGGACTGTCTAATTCAGAGTATTGTGATTCTTGTGAAGACAGCTCAGGCCAATCTGTTCAGTTCTGATCTCATTTACACTAATATATTGGGACAATCAAGCCAAACCCAAATATTTAGAAATAAACTGACAGTACGTCAAAGGGCTGGGGAGAGCACTTGGGTGTTTTCTACTAACTGTAATTAAACATATTCTTAGTGCTCAAGTTTGGTAGCTAATTAATAGAATGCTTAATGCTCAATGAAATTTCACCAATTTTTATGCAAGGGGAAAAACATAACATGAGCTTGACTCAGTTTGGATTGTCAATTCCATGCAAACAGGCAACAATACAGTAAAAAAATCTTGATTTCCATGTGCAGCCTGCAGCATTGCACATGAAAAGGAGAAAACACCAGTAAAGCAGACAGAGCAAGGCTGGTGTTCCTGCGGGAACATCTCTGACTCAAAATCTACAGGGAAGGAAGTTGTACTGCTGATGACTATTCATACACAGCTCTGCTGTGCAATGAGAAAATGCCAAAAATGTCTGTAGAGGTGAAAATGTTCTTCCAAATAAAAGCTCTTTTTTGAGGGTTGGGTTTTTCCTTTGTACTTAATCCCATGTGTTTACAGGACTCTATTCACACTTGCTGGGGAAGATTCCTTCCTTCCTTATCTGAATGTGACAATGAATCAAAAGTACCTTCTCTTCTGTTATCTAAGGTGATAATGGAGAATTACAGAGTCTTGCCAGGGGCTGTGAGATGTGCTCTCAGAAAACCATCATCCAAAACTGGAGCAAAGGCTACATTTCCAAGTAAAAAAAAAAAAAAAAAATCTCTCCCTGAGGACTTCTATTGCGGAGGACCACAGCAATGTAAAATATTCCACTTTATTAGCTGCATCTGACTGTTCGGAATTTTACCTCCTGGTAGCCAGTTCCCAAAAATTACAATTATGTTCTGAATCATATGCCATTATTCACCTGCTATGACAAAAGTGCTCCATTTCACTTCACTGACTAGCAACAAGAAAGCCATTTTTACCATGTCTGGCATAAAACACTTGAATGAGATGAGTGCAGGACTGCAATGTGCCTGGGCAACTTGCTTTAATTTAAGTCAGTATATAAAACTTATAATAACAGAAAATTGTTTCTTTTATAAGATACAGCTTATTTTAAGTGATTACTTAACTACAGAGATTGTCTTCTTTCTTCAGTCAACAGTGTTAACGTTATCACTTGAGCAAAATTATTTTTCATGCAGATGTTCTCTCCTTAAGGAGAAAGGAATATATCTTTTGAAATCATATTGTATTCCATAATTGTATACAGCAAGTTAGGGAAACTGGGGTATTTTCAAATAGGGCAACAATGATGGAACAGCCTCCTAAAACACATTAGTAGGGATGTAAAAGTTACACTCTAAAGTAACAAGAGCAGTTTCCAAAGCAAACAACTCCTTAGGTTATGTTTCTGACTCCTGTGAATTATTATTATTGTGAATTTCATAATATCTGAACTTTTATTTTAAGAATTTATTAGAGTCATGCTCTGGGAAAATATTTCATTTATTCATTTATTTATTTAAAGTTGTATTTCCAGATGTGAAAAACAAGACAAAGTTCAAGCCACCTGATGAAATTAAAAGGCTCATGTTTACTTTTTTGTAGAATCCCATTATGTAACAATGCAAGTGTCATAGTTGACATGCTAAAATGCAATAAAGCATGTGATGCTTGAGAAAACAAACTAACAAAAAACCCCACAGAAACAAAACCAGAATTACCTATGAAGAAAGGAAAATTTGCAGTAACAGGCAATGGAATTCACACCAAAAATTATTGCAGAATATAAAATAGCATTTCAAATAAGCAGAAATGCATAAAATTTTTTTTTCCTAATTACATGACTTCCTGAATCAGCAGATGGATTGAGTGTTGTTGCTATTGTTCACAACATTCTCAAGCAGCAATGCAGCAGCAGCTTTTAATGGGAAGGTCAGAAAACACTGCACCAGACATGTCTTCAGAAGGGACACTACTTTGAGAAGCACAGAATTAAAGAATGTTTGGAAGGGACCTCCCAAGATTATAGACACCAACCCGCCCTGCCAGGGCAGGACAGAACTAGAATGGGAAAGTGAAGGGGACAAGCTGCTCTTTTGATTTTCTTACACAGCATGAGCTTAGGTAAACTGGCATTGCATCACCTCTGCATAGGCATTATTTGTCTTTCCAGTTTCAAAACATGCTCATTGAGCACTTATCCAGTGCTCTCATACCCCATCCTACTAAAAATTTCCACACAGTAAACTCCTGTCCCCAAACATTCTTTTTGTAATAGCCCTTATGGTAAGAGGGAAGCATGAAGCAGTGAGGAGTCTCGTTAGTTAATTTCCTCAGCCTGTATTTGGTCCTCGGTCATTCAAATCAAGGAAAGGGTCTAAATCTAGGGCAGCTCTATGAGCTGCCTATGCAAATTAGCTTCTCTGCCTGTAAACTAGGAGTTGATTTTTACCTCCCATTACACCAATGCTGGCACCACAGGAATTCTCTGTGTTAGGATAGGAATTCAGAATGAATCGCCTTTTTGATTCACTTCGACCTGTGTCCATGTTATAGCAAATAGGTGCCTGCTTGCAAACAGCAACCATACCAGGCTGAAAAAACATCCCAAACTTCAGAGGACAGCACTTTGCACAATAACCAGATCTTCTAGACATAAACCACTTTGATTAAATTGGGGCAGCTATGAGGCAAGCAGGCAAAGACAGTATTGATCTTTTCTCATATGTAAAGATATTAGTGAAGATTCTGACTTCAGTAATATTTTCCTGTGAAGCTGAGCTTTAAATTTAATGAGATCCTCATTTATATTCTGGAATAAAAAAGGAAGGGAACAGTAAACTGCACATGTACTGGAAATCAGCAACAAACAACGTTGAGGCAACCAAAAAAAAAAAAAAAAACCCAAAAAACCACCAACCAAACACACAGAAAAAAAAAACCCAAACCACTCACTAGTAACTGCTACCATTATATTAAAGCCCTAGTTGGAGCTGCTACCACAGCAGCTCTACCCTGCAACGCTAACATGCCGTATAGATAATCTCATTGTTAAATAACAGCTGCAGGGATCCACTTACTGAGTTATGACTACCGGGACAGACACCCTGAAGGGTTCCTACACCAGGGAGGGCCTCAGCACAAAGCCACCGTCTGATACAATATAAGGAAATGTAGCAGAAAAGAATCTGGTTTTTTCCTTCTCCATCACCACTGAAGTTACAGGGGACTGCAGACTTCTTCAAAGGACAGGCAGAACAAAGCAACAAAAACAACAGCAGAAAGGGTGGAGCAGGGGGGTGGCTAACAGCAGTACAAGCAATAAATTACAATTCCATATGTTTGCCATCTAGCAAGTTTTTAAATATATGCCTTTTTATCCCGTCACTTTAATATTAAACTTGGCAAGTAGGTAAGTCAAGGAATCAAACAGTAATCTTTCTGCCCACTGGTGACCTCGAGAAAAGATCAAGACAAGTTTTTTAATTTTCCTCCTTTTTTCTTTTGTTTTTGTAATTTACATTCCTAGACATCTAGCAGAGTTTCCTTCACTCCTAGTTCAGTTTTGGATCATTACTTGAGGCTGCAGATGCAATTCAAGCAAAAGAAAGGAAAACAAGTAGTGAAATGAATTAGGAGGAGTTTTTTAAATAAAATTAAAAAAAAATCTAGAAATATTGCAGTTCCTTGGCTCGCTGCAAAAAAAAAAAATTTCCAGCCCCCTGACAGAACATACTTAATATAATATGCATAAAATAAGCCAACTGGAGTCAATATGTACAACTCCCTTTCTTTGGAACATACGCCTGTGTGTGTCTCACATCTGCAGGTAGGTAATTAACATTAACACAAGCCTGAAGAGAGAAACAAAAGCACCAGTTAAGGAAGCTTCTGGTTCAAATACACTGGCTACTCTCCTGGCGGGACCAAAGTAAGCATGAAAGGAAATTGCTAAGTATACTTTGCTTCATTTTTTAAAAGTTATAGTTGGCTGTAAATTACATTTAATAAAACCATTATTCAATGTCTTCTAAGAACATCCAAGGAGCAATAATGTTTACTATCCCAATGTACTGTAAGCTCTTATAAGCCATGTATCTTACTGAAAGTCACTGGGCCAGTTCCACGGCCACGATTCTCATGAGCTTCCTTTTGTTCTGGCAATTAGGCCATCTGCCAGGAGCTGAAATGATTAGCAATAAAAAGAAATTCAATAGCTCTGCTTTGCAGTCTCTTCAGTCAGTGCTGGTTCCTTTAGCCACTATGAGAATTAGGTGGACAAAGAACAGTTATAGAGAAGGCTGTAAAAAAAGGGGGGAATTTTAAAGGAGCATTGTAAGGTCAATGTGAAAACAGAAAGAGAACACACCCAGCTTGTTCTCAAGGAGATTTCTTTCAGAGCAGCACCAGGGATATTATCACTTCCCTTTTCCTAATGTCACACACCCTGGTCTTCACTACTTGTCTATCAAACTTTTACTATTCTTTTGCTTGCTCAGTCAGGCATTTGATCAAAACTATTTCCTATTATCTATCCATGTGTGCATAGGTACACATGGATCACATTCTTGATTAAGGCATTTAAGCACTGCTGTGATTCAAATAATAATACTAATAATGGATTAACCAGCAGTGGACATTAGTGCAGCTGATGATCTTTAGCCTCCTGCCTTGAGCCTGCAGGAAATCAGAAATCCTTGCACATAATTGCAGCTGAGATGTACAGAGAATGGAAATTCTGTTTGGCGAAAGCATGTTTAAAGCAGCATGAAACCTGCAAATTTTAAAATCGTCAGAGAGAAAATAAGTAAATCTAATACAGTAAGACCAGTTTGATGGAACCACATTTTCCAATGGGAAAATAATTTTATTAACCTTTGTTCCACTTAGTTGTAATATCAAAGAACATTATACTGTTGATGTTGCCAAATAATAATAATAATTATTATTATTATTATTATAAAAGTAACTTTTTAAAATGCCCTGGATGGTGTTTCTGAAAGCCAGTGGGCACTAAGGTGAACTGATGGTAACATATAGTACAAAATGATCCCCACATTGCTAAGCAATTTCCTTTCATTATGTAAAAGTAAAAAGCTACCTTATTTTTAATACGAAATTTTGAAAAAGGCCTAAATGAATTCAAATGAAAAGTGAGGAAGGACACATGCCCATATTCACAGAATGCTGGCTTATTCCAGAAGACTGACAAAAGTTGAAGAGGGATAAAATTTCACTGACTATAAATATAAAATAATTCATCAAAATTAGCTATAACTTAGCCATGGAAAAATGTTTATAGAGCTGCCAGCTTATCTTGCAAGACAGTTATGTGCACATACTCTCTTAATGCTTCTTTGAAAAAAGGTTGCAGAAAATTATGTTCCTGTCTAACCTCCAAACATTATATTCTCTTATGCAATAAACAAACAGATGTTCTCATTTTTCATTTTTATTTTTTATCACTAAGGTTCTCATGCCTCCTAAAATTGTGAGACACTTCTCCAGACACTGGGGGAATAGATACATTTGATGATAAACTGAGGAATGATCTTTTTTCTCTTTAAGTCACAGGACATGTCTAATACACACTCAATCACCTCTATATCTTTCTAGCACATCTAACAGTGTTTCCTATGTACCTCTGTCAGTAACATAAAAATATTGTATTAAAATAATCCAGTCCACAGAGTGAAATCAAAGATGAATGTGGAACAAATAAAATGGCAGGAGTAGTAAACATGACCTTTACTGTATTAAATGCAACCTTTACTGTATTAAACACAATAACCTTTTCTCTCTTCATCAGTTAGCAGGCTGTTCAATAAACACATTAAAAGTGCAGAACTTAATTTTCAATAAACCTGGGCTATGCATGCACTTTTGCTTCTCATAACTGAAATCCACATGCATCAAGGCATCATGTCAGACACCAGGCTTTCACTGAAAGGTGTTTGTTGTTAAACAGGCAATCAAAGCCAGGGGTTAAAGAAAAGAAATTGCCAAACACAAGGCCACACTAGCATCTTCCATGGAGATGCTAGTCTCCAGGTCTAGCATCTTCCATGTAAAAGGATATGGTAGCTTTTAACCAGCAAAAGACATTGCAACCAAGTGGAGAACTGATTGTACTTGAAAAGTATGTTCTTGCTTTCTGGTATCTCTGCTCTGCCACTCCCAGGAAAACTGTCTGAGTAAAGTCAATTATAACACTCTAACTCTTGTAAAATGCACACATGAACTGCTTAAGAACAAAACATAAAACAGTGTTATGAGAAGCAACTACTCTGTTAAAAAAATAAAAAAATTTCCAAGGACAAAGGGTAGGGTATGCCAAACTTAAAGAAAAAAAAACATTAAACAAACAAACAAAATCACTGTCAAAGATTAAATGCTACTGGTTTAAAAGTGAAAAAGAAAAAAAATATTGCAGCATATCATCAGTACAGGACTTGACACACCTTGGATAATGCTTCTTGAAAAACTACAGAATTTGGAGACAAAGAAAGAAAAGTGTGGTGCTACAGAATAGATGTCCATCCCTGCCTAGGCAGTTTGATCCAGTGGTATCTGGATGCCACAGTCTCCACTGCACACATATTCTTCCAGGATCTTCATTCTCAGAGATATACTGCTATTAGAGAGTTGTGGTTTTTTCAGAAGAGGATGAGAAAATGTCTGATTTGCTGTTACTATTCAAGGACAAAGATGTTTAGAAGGCATGAAAACCAACCTGAACCAGACATGCAAATGCAAATATACCTGAACACACACTTCACCCAGAAGTTATGAAGAAAAAGAAGAAAAAGAAGAAAAAAGACCAGCACAAAAACCTCCAGCGAGCCAACCAACATGACTATTATTGCTGAAGCAGATGTCAAAAGGCAGTTCAAGTTAAAAAACTGATGCTTGATGTGACCCTATAAGCCTTCAAATACGCCTGGGAACTTCAAAGTTTTAGCCTAACCTAAACCAAAGCTTTATTATATCCACTTGCAAGAGACAGACTTGATGTCAATGGTATTATACAAAGGGGAGTTCAGACTCCAACCTTTTGTTTTTACAGCTGCCTTCATCCCAATCAACTATTTTTCCTAGGTTAAGTCTCTCTCAAGCATTCTCCCATGCTCTTTTGCAGGCAAAAGCAATGTGACATTTCAGATGAACCTTTTTCTTTAGCTCAGCCTTTGAGTCCACTTCACCCCTGAAACTCTTCAGGGCTCCTGTGGAGACTACTACTTTGAGACAATTTTTTACCTTGTTGCAGTGCTGATAATTTTCGTCACCATTACACCGTTCCCATCTGACCCACCAGCTGCCCAGCTACTTAATTTTTCTTTACCCTCCATCTTCGCTCATAAGGAGTTTAGCCTGAAAACTGCTTGAATTAGAGATTATTTTTCTCACATTGCACATGTCATGACTGCCACTGTGAATGCATTAATTCAAGGGGGGATAGCATGGTCTTTTGTCCAAAAATCCTACTACTCTTCCAGCTCACATTTTCTCTCTTTTTCTTCCAATGCAACTACTTTCCTAGATGCTAAAGATCCTTTTCTAGAATTTTCTAAAGTAAGAATATAAGATGAAGGAAGCATTTTCATCTAAAAGTCACTGTCAATATGCAAATCTGTCCAATCTCATGAAAACTGCTCATGGTCAAACCATTGGTTTCAACGGGCTTTGGAATTCTACCCTTGGGTTCCTAAATGTGCAAAAAGAAACAGCTGGATGGGGTTGCTTTACTTATTATATCTAATGTAATTCTTATTAGCACCATGACAAATCTGATCAAAAATGG
Organism: Megaceryle torquata; assembly: GCA_024611175.1. Lineage (NCBI taxonomy): Eukaryota > Metazoa > Chordata > Aves > Coraciiformes > Cerylidae > Megaceryle > Megaceryle torquata. Next base: position 75,688 of record JANIJG010004904.1, on the reverse strand, counting down.
AAGTGAGCTTTTAGAGCTATGTTGCAGTGGGAGCGCAATTAAAATGATTGTCAGAGGTAATTCCTATAGGGCTGGTACCCTCAGGTATGAAACCAGGGTCGTGAATGTCCTTATTCATGTAGCGCTTACACTGTCATAGTCTTTATCTTTATGACTGAGGACAGATTGATACAATTTGGGGGGGGGGAGATAGATAGACATTCTTCTGAACACTCCTTTCCATAAATCTTTTCCGTTTCACTGGGTCTTAAGGCCATTTTCCCCATGGGTACAGTAGAAAAGCCACAATGACTGGAGGAAAAGAAAAACCAGAATACAATTTCTTGTGGTCAGGAGAGTAGAAGCCTTTCAATTGCTGCTGACAACATGAATATACATTAGTCATTTATACATTCATAGATTTTGGCCACAAAGTAGTGGAACATCTCACACTCATTCAAAATGTATCCTTCAGGCACAGAAATATACCTTTTTTTTTTTTTCTTTAATTTATTATATTGTTACATTGTGTATGTGCTTATATTGTAAACAAATGCAAATGGTAAGATGACATTTTAATTATATGGAAAGCCTATAGCAAACTCAGTTTCTGACATGAGCTATTTTACTGCGAGGTCAGCCCTCTTTTCTATGCTGCTGCTGTTAAAAATATAAGACTAAATCATTAAAAAAAAAGAAAAAAAAGAAAAAAAAAAAAGGCAAGCTAACCAAACCTTGCAAAAATTACTTCCCATGCTCAGGTATGCATCCACATATTATAGTGTAATGCAGAGAAATCTCAGCCAGCTTTCAATGAGCATCCCACTTGTGACTTCTCAGCTCAGTAAATCTAACTTAGAGGGAGCTCCACAGTTGCCAGAACAGATTTGTCCTGACCTCCAAGCAGTACATTTGCAGCCAGTTTGAACTGTCTTTGTACCCCACACTGCAGTCACGAAAGTTGATATAATCCTTGAAAGCTTACCAAAAGCATTGAGAGACAGACGGTTATATTAGATAAGAAAAATAGATACAATAAATCCATTAAAAACACTCTCATTTGGAACCCAATGACTGTTGCAATTGGCTGTGGAATACACACTGAATACAAAACATCTTCTGCTCTTGGCTTCTGGTTTACCCAAAGGGAAAAAATAGGAAAGGAAAGAAACAATAGTATCTGATTTTTATTTGGGTATTCACAGGGGAAGACTTGGGTGTTGAAAACCTCAGACCAGTTGCAGTCTAACAATGACTATCACAACTGCTACTAATTTTAACGTTATTTGAGATATCGCTTATGTGTCTGAGCATCTGGGCTAAACAGACCATTGAAAAGTAGAGCTGAAAGTTACTTCCACTGAAGGCAGTATTCACTCATCTGGCACTTGATGATGCACTAAAGCACCTAAGCTCAAGAAAACATTTTGGAAAATGCTAACTAACCTTCACTGGCCACCTGGGGCACACGTAAGTTTAAAAAAGACATTTCCCTAGACAGTGAAAGTTGTGTTCCCTTTCACCTCTTTCTTGGCTAAGGGGCCTATCAAGTGTAGTCACATTAAGGTATTTTGGATTCAGATACGAAGTGCTCTAGCACTCTAAGTCCTCCCTGGAGTCCTGTTTTCTAAGTACGCTCAACATTGCACTAAACCACTTGAAGTAAGAATATGTAAAAGGATTTTTAGAGGAAATGGCAATGGTAGTTGGCAATTCCTCAACTTGGGGTGGACCAAGCCTGGATCTGCTTATCTAGTTTTTAAGTAATCACATATTAAGGAGTTCTCATAGAGAAAGGCTCCTACCATCCTAGTAGCATTTTACTGTTTCAAGCAGTACTAGTCTCAAATTTATTGCCACTGTCCAGCTACAGCTAAACATATCCTACACCATCATTTTTCTGCCCCTCCCCAGTTGCTCTTCAGTATCTCAATTCAATAAAACTGCACTAAATTTTCTTTCACTCCCTGTTTTATGCACATCTTTCTCCATGTGCTGGCCAGAGCTCAAAATGGGATACATGCTGTTAAGACCTGTGCTACTGTGTAACAGCTCTCATCAACTGCCCCTGATACTGTTCCTTCAGGGATGATTGTGAAAGCTCACGCCTTAGAACAAGACTTAGTGACACTGCTTGACCAGCCACACAACAAATATTACAGCAATCATTATTTTGGATCCTAGAACACTGCTGTTAAAACAACTCAGCCGAAGGGGCTAGTATAGTGCTGTCCCTTGAAGAAACTCCTGTCTAAAGACAGGGAAAGCACAAAACTATCTTTTAGATAACATCAAGAGACTCAATGCAGAGAAGTCTAATCACAGAGCAATATCTTGTTACTTAGCATTTGTAGAGTTTTGCACCTCTGTGTAGGAGTGTGGCATATATATGATTTTTCTAATTGGTTTTCAGTCAAATCATTCCACTGAGGATAAGCTTAGAGCACTTGCAGGAGACTGGGGAGTTAGATTGGATAATAGAATTGTTACTCTGGCTCTTGAGGTTTTTTTTGCACCTGCATTTTGAATACTTCCTTAGCTCCTACTCATTTTATAACTACATAATTGTTGAATGATGCTCTACTTATGGCAATTCCCATTTATTTATGTTGGCTTCAGATTGCCCAAAAGTTGAATAAAGTAAGTAGAGGGCTATTTTCCTTTATGGGTGGAATGAAAGAAGAAAGTGGAAATGAAGTAGCCCTCAATTTTATTTTCCCACTTCTCCTTATAGTCTGTTTCTGAAAGGCATAGCTTAGAGTCATAAAGCGTCTTTGGGTCATTGCTCATTCCGGCAAAACTTGAGTACAGCTTTACATATACTTTATTATAATTGAAATTTAAGAATCATGTTTTTAAGGCATCTTTACTGCTATATCCTTTACTCCTGAAAGGAATTATTAAGGACAGAGCAGAACATAGCTTGAAATCCAAAAAGGAAGAACAAACCATTGAAAGAGCAAGCTTGGGTAGATCCAGTTCCTTAGCAAATCTGTCAGAATCAGAGAATAATAGAGAGCAAAAAGGTAAAAAAACAACTTGTCTAAGGTCCCAGCCTTCTAACAGTATGAAGAGTAGTTTAGGAAAAGAAAAGAAAATGAAAGAAAGAGACAAACTTTGAAACTAGGAAGTTTTTATTCTTGCAGTTGAAAAAGAGAAGAGATTCTTGGAGGTCAGCTCCATCAAGGAAACTCAATTCACTGTTCAAGCCTGTCACTTTCAAAGCTACAAAGCAGCCCTTAAGAATCTGAAAGAATCAGCTGCTTCTGCATAAATTGCAGTGCAGACAGTTCCTTTTAACACATTTGTTTCTTTACCCATTTATTGCTTTGGTGGCGGGATGCTTAATGGCATAAGGCTTTAAGTAAACAAGTAAATAAATAAATATATGCCAAACAACAAAATCAAGGTAGAGAGGTTTAAACATGATGCAAGGAGGAATATTTAAATGATAAATGCTAGTGGCAAAAGGTAACTTTATTGAAATATTCAGTGAAATGAAAATAAGGCATTCAGTTCTGAGGAACAAAATGAAAAATTACTGGCAAGTAAACAGCTCACTTTTGCAATGGTACTGCATTTGTGAACATTTCAGCAGTTCCCTTCCCTTTGTTTTTCCCAGTTCTGCTTCTTCTCCAATATTGATACAGGTAATAATAAACTTCTTAAGAAATGGACAAACCTGCCAAACAGAAAACACTACACTAGAGGAGTGCAATATCCAGCACAGTAATGAAAAAGTTGTGCTGACTTCATCCTGTGTCCACCTTGTGAGGCAAACTTGCAGTGGGAACACCCTGAGATCAGTCTTCAGTGAGCACAGGGGGTCAATGTGAGCTGCCTGGTCTATGTCACACAGAGGAAATCTGTCACTGTTTAGGGTCAGGGCAGCCTGCTACACCAATCCTTGGTAGTAACTCTAAATATCAGGTGTTATCACTGCTAGAAGACACTGCCTGTGAAAACATGCTGCTAATTACAGGAAGTGCAATATTACTCAGAAGAACTTAACTTAGCAGAAAAGTAAAATCACTGAACAGAATTAGTTCTGTTCTCACTCCAACCAGGACAAACTCCTATTTAGTAACTCATTTTCAGAAAATGAAGTGAGACTCAAATAAACTGCAAGGTACTGCACTGTGATATTGTGACATACACTTGTAGGGCAGCTGGAAACACAGAGATGAGGAGGTGCAAGCCCAGCAAGATTTCTACTCTACTCCTCAAAGTGGGTAGAGTAGGGCCAGACTAATTCCATGGGCAGATCAAACATCACCACTGAAGTGCCACCTTTCTTTATACAGTAGCTGCACAAGGCAGGGAAGCCAGAGGTCCCCTGAATGGTCTGTTTTAGCACCCAGCAAGACAAGGACTGATGACAAGTCAGCTCCATAGCATTACAGGTTCCACAGGAAAAGTGAGAAGCCAGTACACTTTCAGTACATAGAGTTATTCAGGCAATGAAAGCTTTTCATGCTTGGGAATGGCTAGTTGTGAGCCATGAACTCTTGCCTTTTCCCTCTTTTATCCCCTTCTCTGTACAGACTGTGAGGCAGAAAGCTCAGAACAGAATTAACCACTCATGTTTCTTAAATCTGGCTTCCAGAGAAGTGAAGCAAAGCAAGATGGAGATGATGTTGCATGAAACAGAAAATACAGAACAATTTTCTTTGTTAGCAGAGTAGGGTACTCTCCTTCATGCACCAAGATATTACCTTGAAGCCTAATTCTGTACCTCTTGGGTCCCAAGTTTTTTTTCAAATGATTGCTTAAGCCACTGGAAGTCTTTTCAGCAGCTTCATTTTGTGTGCTGTCCTTTGGAGAGATCTTATTCACATGAAGTGCCTCAATGTCAGAGGAACCGTGATAGTACATGAAAGCTACAAGTATACCTTGACATTGTGTAAAATATAATCTCAAGTCTATTTTAACTCATTAAAACAAACAAACAAACAAACCCAAAAGACATCAAAAAAACCCCACCAAACAAACCTCAAATAAATGGCTCTTAAAAGGACAACATGTGCTGCGTGAAACCCTCAGCACTGCATCTGCCAAAGGAAGCTTTTTAACTCCATTACCTCATATGCCAGTGCCAAAAGCCTATCCACCTCTTCTCCTTACAGCTAAAGTTACAGGTGATGCTCTCAGAAGAACAATTTCATACCACGTATTAAGCTAATTTTTGAAACCTATAACAGTTAACTCAGGTTGGACTGACCGATGGTACAATTCTAGTTAAGAGGAAAACTTTGTCTTTCCATGTTTTTATTTTCATCTAATTTTAAGCCATTTTGATTAATGCCAAACATGCTTTCAAGCAAACACCGTCGCTGTGTTCCATAAAGAAAGACTTCCTGAGTGAGAATTTACATCCTGAAACCACATGTGCTGAACCAAGAGGGTGTGGAAAACAAGAGGCTCCATGTGAACGTAGAGCAAACTAGTATTTCAAGCTTGCATATATAATGCAGCAGTTTACTAGAGAAATCTGAAAATGTTGAGTAGCTATACATTCATGGCATTTTGTGGACCTGTTACCTTTAATTTTTGTGCAGCCGTTGATAGCAGCTAATGTATATACCAGCACTTGAATAATACTGTAGCAGGGGGCACACAGCTGTGTTACTGCTCCAGGGGGAAGAAGAAGGAAAAAAAAAAAAACAAACCAATTCAAAATCCCCAAATTCTTGCATGAGAACAGTAGCACTGCAAACAAAACACATGCTATAGATAAAGCGGGTATTAGTAATACACAGCGACTATAAAACTGGCAGAGTGAAGTGAAGCTCTAATGTAATGTATCTCTTCTGCTGGGTTGTCAGGTGGGGTTAAAAGCATCTGTACTCTTCTAGAGATTAGATTTTTTGCATGGGTATATTTGTGGTTAGGACTTGTGATAAGGCAACACTGTCCTCAATCAGTATTTGACAAATGCAGCATGGATGATGCTTTCTAACTGAATTAAAACATCCTTATAATGTCCTCTGGATTTTTTCCTTAGTTTGCTATTGTCCTAGCAGGGAATTCCAGTGCTCACAGACAAGTTTACATCAGGTCTTTCAGGTGAACAAGTCACTTGATGTGATTGCACTGACTTGAATTGCAGTTGCCAAATGCATGGAACATCTGCAAAGACCAACTGTGCAGACACATAAATGCCTTATATGTCTTTATGGGCCTCAGTTTTCTCATCCTTGCAACTCTCAAGCTTTTAAGAACAGTCTTTCTTCTTCTTCCTTCTTTCTCGCTACATGACTACTTTTCTTCCCATCTGCATATTTAGTGATATTCAGTGGCTAACTGAATAGTAGTTTTAGACTTCAGGTGGGATAACACCAATGAACTCAGCTGGATTTTTGCTTTTGGTAACTGTATAGCCAGGAGCCTGAAGGTTTAATGTCATCATTTGCCCCACAGTAAAGGAAAGTGTATTCTTAGCTTTGTAGTAACTCAATTGAATTTAATAGGGTTCATCTCAGGGGGCAAGAAGCCCTTGCATAAATGCTGAAATTTCAAAAAAAGATGCTTGAAAATTTTTTGAGATCTTTCTGAATGCCTGCATTGTATAAAAAACAGCATAGGCATGCAAATTACAAGATGGAGTTTTGCAAGCTTGGTCATAAACGAGATCTATCCTAATGATTCTTGAGAACAGAAACATAACTGGGTTTAGAGTTGTGAAAAGGTTCAAAGAGAACTGAAATACATG